>JAMJFZ010001797.1:1972500-2135000 GCA_026225945.1 Cricetomys ansorgei
CACAGAGGTGGTACACAAGACATTCATGCAGGCAAAACAGCCACACACATAAAATAATAAAAAATAAATACTAAAAATAAGCAGTAATGTTACGTGGTAGCTTCAGCGTTTTGGGTTTACCTCCTGCCACTATTATGGCCTCATTGTATAACTAAGCATTCTAGAGGGATTATCTTTTTTTTTTCTTTTTTAAACACAGCGTCTCCCCATATAGTCCAGGCTAGCCTCAGACTAGAGATTCTCCGGTTCCCAGTGGCCAGGCATGGGCTGGAGTGATTTCCAGGTTCTTTGTGTCTTGCTCAAGAAATTAAAGGTTCATATGACTCTACAAAAGCAGCAAAGTGACTTTATTCAAAGCAAGCTGGTAGATACACAGTGAAGAATGACAGCGGCTACGTGAGCGAAAAGGTACAAAAGGGCCCCAGTTTATCGCCTGGGACTTCTTTTTATGAGGTCTTTAGGAGAGGGGAGATTAGTTACCAGGTGGCATAGCTTGACTGATTCTCTGTTTTGATCGGCTTGAGTTAGGCTTTCTCTCACTGCCCAAGACTCTTCCCATGATGCACATGGCTTTATGCACACACACACACACACACACACACACACACACACACACACACCTATTTATATAGGGAATTCTCCCCAAAAGCTCACTCAGAGAGCAGCTTTCCTTACTGTGACCTGCCACCAAAGGCACTCAGGCTGGCCTGCCCCTCTGGTCTCCCACTTAGGCATAACTGGTTGGATGGAATTTAAGTTTGATGGCTGTTGAGGGGAAGAGAAACTCACTCTTTTGTTCAAAATGGGGTGTTCATGCAGGTTGGTGTAAGTGGGGTCTAGGTTGCTAGCAGGCTGCTACGTGCGCTTTTAGGGCAGGGGTAGGTGCACGGTCCAAACCGAGTAGAGTCCCAGGCTGCTGAATTATTCCCTGTGTTTACCTGCCTCACTCCTGCCACAGCCTCTTCAGTACTAGACGTATAGCCACGTGCTGCCACAGTGCAGCCACCACAGCCTCTCTCTCTAAGTGTCACTGTGGGATGATACCTACCAACTGAGCCGTTGGGTACGCAAAGAGCATGGAATGCGCCCCTGTTAATAAACGAGTCCCTGGATGTATGAGACATTTTAAAGCTCAAATGATGTGTGATAGGAAGTTCAGTTAAAGACCACAAAATGCACACCCGTGTTTATCGCTCCAGGACTCACAGTGACCAAGCCAGGGAATCGGCACAGGCGCCCATCGACTGCTGAGCGGATGAAGAAAAAACGTGGTCCAGATAGAGATGGCTCAGTACTCGGCCATTAGTAAGAACACATGCATGCTGGTTGCAGGGGGAATGGATGGAAATTCAGGCGGCGTTAAGCAAAATGAACCAGGTCCATAAAGACAAGCACCACGCGCTTCCTCTCATTGGCGGAAGGCTAGAACAAGCCTGATAATAGAAAGGAGCTGCTTAGGGGGGTGGAAGGGAAGGAGAGGAGTGAGGTAAGGAAGAGTTAGGAAGGGTACATGTGATCTTTTTAAAAACTATTGCCAGTTTGCTGTGTGGTTAGTTGATTGACGAAAAAATGATTGAATGAGTGTGGTCGGTCAGCCGTCTCTGCCAGCCCTTCCCTGGAGACCTGGCCTTTTGCTGCCTTTGCTTCTTTTTCCCACTTGTTGCCCTCTGTAAATCTGCACCTGCATATAGGAATGACTGCAACATAATAGGGAATAGAAAGAGAGTTTTAATATATACCAAATATAAAACACTAATGTTAATTCTCAAGAGTATGTCTTAGGTTCTAACTTTCCCCATTGCATTTAGCTAGTAATGTTAAGAGTTGTGAATTATAATATGCATATAATATCAAAATATATATTATGTTTATATATATATATGTTTATATTGTAATATACCTATATATATATTATATAATATAATATCAAAAACAGTGCATAATTGGCCTGCATGGTTTGTCGGTCAAATTCATAATGAATACTGTGGCTACCGGATGAATGGTTCAAATGTATCCCCCGAGTTCCAGATTCTTCCTTGCCCACAAGAAGGATAGCTTCCATACCGTAGTGTACACCGGGCTCAGATTACGCGCTAGGTTGTTTGTAGAAGATAACACTGTAGAAGATAGGTGTCTGAGGAAACAGGTTCTTCTCAGGTAACTGGGAAACTGCTGGCTTTGTTTCCTTTGGGCTACTTACAAAACACGAAGGGTCAAGGGGAAGTCACACCCCTGTGCAAGGCCCCCCTCTGTGTACTGTGAGCCAGTAGCCAAGGCATATCAGCCAATGTATATATGAAGACACACATATTAATGTATATGTGCATATAAACCAATGACATATAACTAACTAGCATTAGTTAGTTATATATCAACTTGACAAAAGCTAGAGTCATCCGAGAGAAGGGAACCTCCACAGAGGAACTACCTCCATCAGATTGACCTGTGGGTATGTATGTGGGGCCTTTTCTTGACTGTTGATCACTGCAAAAGGCCCAGCCCCTGGTGCCAACCCTGGGACAGGTGGTTCTGAGATGCATCAAAAAGCAGGCTGAGCAAGTCAGAGGGAGCAAGTCAGTGAGCAGCACTCCTCCCCAGCCTCTGCTTCAGTTCCTGCCTCCAGGTTCCTGCCCTGACTTTCCTCAGCGATGGACTACAAACTGTAAGATGAAATAAGCCCTTTCCTCTCCGAGTTGGTTTTAGTCACGGCGTTTGTCACAGCAACAAAAAGCCAACTAGAGTAAAGAACACAGCAAGAGGGACTCGTTCTACTGCTCCTGTTTCAGGATCAAATAGCTTACTGTGTGCTGCTGTGCTGGTCACCAGACCAGCTCAGGTCCCCAAGGCTCAAGGACCGGTCCATCCGTTAAGCTCAGTCAAGAAGACCCTGTAGCCACATTCGCCCTCTGGATGCTGAAGTCATCTGTGCATTTTGTCAGCAGTGAGTTACAGGCACATAGATTCTATTTGGTCTGCTCCTCTTCTGCTGTCGCACACTTCAGAAGCTGACAGTGGGTGATCTCGGGAAAGTGGCCCCGCTTCTTTGAATGTGGTGCCCACAAGAGTTCAGAGGAACTCTGAGAATTTTTATCGCTTATTTTCAAAAGACATGATTTTCCTCGCTGCTCTGAAAGCTGCGTTCAGATTCACCCCGAAGTGGACTGAATGTGCATCAAAGCCTCGGATCTAAGAAGAGAGAAATTGCCTTTTTTCAATAGAAGCGATGAGAATAACCTAAATTTCCAGAGTACCTGTCTTCTGAAGATTTCAGAAGGCCTTTATGTGGCTTGGGGACAAGGTCTCCCACCCCCCATCCCCAATACTTTCTCTCCTTGTAAAGCATTTGATGGGTAAAGTTTCTCAAAAGTATTTCTCAATATCTTTCTCATTGTCTGATGTTGTGCCTTAAAGTTCAGTACATTTCAATTTCACTTACAGACATCTCTCTTTGAGGAGAATATATATCCTGTGTAAGTGTTGACTTCCTTTTTTTAGTTCTCAGAGGGTTCGACATCTCTGGAGAGCTATTTCTTAGCTTTTCTTTTTCCTGGATCAGTAACTGCTATTTTCAACCTTCATTTTATTTAGAGTATTTCCAGCAAGTACTAGTATTACAGCCCTGGTCACAGCCTCAAGTATCATTCTTTTTTTTAAAATAACACTTTTAGTAATAATTTGAGTTTCATACAATGCATCTTGACAACACCCTTTTCCCATTCCTCCTCTGTCCCACCTCTGTGTCCTCAAAAAGAAAGCAACAACAACAACCCGAATAAAAGAAACTAGTCCAGCCAGTGTGGCAGGAGCTTCACCACAGACCCTGGAGGCAGCAGTTTCTCTGATAATGGACATTCACCTGGCCTACACCAGCCTGAGACCAACCACAATGAAGCTTGATCCAAAGTTGGGCCCTACCACCCAAACTCACAAGTACACGAACATTGTTCAGGCACACAGATACAGAGCAGGCACACCAATATCCTGCAAGAACCACGGCATCCTGCAGGCCCTCAGACATCCTTGCAGGCACCTGGACATCCCACAGGTCCTGGACATGAAGCAGGAACCAGGGCCTCCCACAGGTATCAGGGCCTGCCACAGGCACCAGGACCTCCCACAGGCATCAGGACCTCCCACAGGCACCAGGGCCTCACACAGGCACCAGGAACCTCCCACAGGCACCAGGACCTCCCACAGGCACCAGGACCTCCCACAGGTACCAGCGCCTCCCACAGGTACCAGCGCCTCCCACAGGCACCAGAGCCTCCCACAGGCACCAGGACCTCCCACAGGTACCAGGGCCTCCCACAGGCACCAGAGCCTCCCACAGGCACCAGGGCCTCCCACAGGCATCAGGACATCCTGTGGACACCAGAGCCTCCCACGGGCACCAGGACCTCCCACAGGCACCAGGACCTCCTGTGGACTCCAAGACCTCCTACAGGCATCCAGACATCCCATAAGAGTCAGGACTTCCTGCAGGCATCAGTACATCCCACAGGCACTGGGGTATTCAAGTATCATTCTTAAATATTATTAGAATATCATATTTTATCTTGTTGACCTAATCCCCAATAGCTTTGCACTTGAATCCATCAAGTAGGTGAGTCTTATTGTTTTCCCCTGTGCTAGTCAGGTCTCTGTTGCTGTGATAAAATCCATCGATGAAAGTAACCTGGAGAGAAAAGGGTTGATTTCATCTTATAGTTTATAGTTCATCACTGAGGAAAGTCAGGGCAGGAACTCATGGCAGGAACCTGGAGGTAGGAACTGAAGCAGAGGCCAGAGAGGAACAGTGCTTACTGGCTTGCTTTCCATGGCTTGCTTAACTTGCTTTCTTGTATAACACAGGACCAGCTGCCCAGAAGTGGTATCACCCACAGTGGCCTGGACTCTCCCATATCAATCATTAATCAAGATAAGGCCCCACAGACTTTGCTCTGGGCCAAATCTGATGGAGACATTTTTCTTTTTCTGCTGAGGGTCCCCCTTCTCAGATGCCCCTCTCTGTATCAAGCTGACAAAGGCTATCCAGTGCACTCCCATTATGGCAATGTCCATGTTTTCCCCTGGTTTCATTTTTGACAACTTAAAATTCAGCATTCAACACATACTTTACTGAAATGAAGTTTAAAATTAATCTGAACAGCAATATCAGAATACCTGGCACAAGGCACCAAGTATTTATAGATTCTTCTGCCTCTGATATTATTTCGTGAGCATTTCTCCAGTTCTTACTGCTTTTAAAAATATGCTCTGAAAACGGCTCGGGTTTATTGTTTGTAAAAACGTTTTAGATTCCCCTAGAACTCTGTCACTGAGTGGATTGTGTCACCTGACTTCCGTGGAAGGAAAACAAACAGCCATAGACAAATGTTTCTGAAAACGAAGGGGCACCTCACTTAAAGGTTCATCTCAAGGTAAGTGTATTCAGAGTTCTCCAGAACAGACCTTGCTCGCTGGTTTTGTTTTAAGAGAAAGTTACACATGATCATGGCAGTCTGACGCCTGCCAGGCAGGCAGCTGGGAACTCAGAGAAGAGCTGAGGTCGCAGGCAGTCTTGAGTCTGAAACCCACAGGGCAAGAGGCAGGCTGGAGACTCAGGCAGCGCTTCTGGTCACCATTCCACTTTAAAGACAATGAACCCAGATTATAACCAGACCTTTAAGGGATAGGTTAATTCCCCTGGTGGCATTTTTCATCTGCATGGAAAGGTGAGATTCTTCCCACTGTCTTCTACAGACTTCCAGCCGAAACTTTAGGCTTCCAGGAAGGTGTAGTGGTGTTAGTGTTGCTGCTGCAATAATTATACTTTATATCAAACCAGATGCTTAATACACATCTGCTGACATCAACAGCATCTCAGAAAGAAAGCATCAGAGATGTCTGTCTCCTGAATTGCACAGAAATATCCTGCATAAAAGTTGATCCCAGGGCTCTCCTTCCTTGAGTGTTGGCACAGAGGTGGTGGTGCCACACGAGGTTGTGACACATCAATGCTTAGGATAGGGTGGAGGGCTTGGTGGGGTGAAGATGAAACCACAGCGTCTGGGTAGCAAAGAAAGGAACGGAAACAAAAAGAGTCAGGGCAGAGGACAAAGCATCTGGGAGCAGAGGCAGTGTGGACAGCTTTGTGATGGAGTCCAGGGGTGTGCACTCAGGTGGCGTGTGACCCGTGAAGTGGGGCTCTTCACTACGGGTTGGGGAAATGAGGGTTTATAAGAAAAAAAAAAGAGAAGCATAGAGGATCAAAACCTTCATCTTCCGAGTGTAATGATGACGACTATGATGATTGGCTATGAATAGCTCTGTTTTTGGAGGCTTTCAGAGGCTCTGCAGTGTGCTCATCTAACAGAGGCATGAGGAAATGAGCTACTTCTCGATGCTTGGCATCCGCAAAGCTGAGCTAGCTACGATGGAGATGGAGAGACAGGACGAGATTCAAAGAAAAGAAGTCTGAGAAATTGGGGGGCTTGGAGATACTGGGAGACTAGAGCACAGTCAGCCTTCTCCCTGATCCCCCACCCCCACCCCTACATGGCTTCCCTTAAGGACACTAGCCACACTGACTCTCAACCCTGATTACCATTTCTTTTGAGCCTTTTCTCTGAACGGAGCCGTATCCCGAGATATGACAGCTGCGGGTTCCAATGTGTGAGTTTGAAGGAATGACACAACTCAGCCTATAAGCTGTACTGCAGGCAGAGATGTCTCAATTTTAATTCTGTTTTAATCCTCAATTTTAATTTTAAAAGTTGAGGTTGAGCAAAGACTCCTAGCTACTACTGAAACTTCACAAACTATCATATGGGAACAGATACCAAGAGAATGTGACCAGGTCTCAGTGTCTGTATCTTACGGAAAGCTGAATGTATCATCAACTCAGGGAGGGCAATCGAGCATCTTCCTGAAGTGCTGAGACCCTGGATGTGGTGGTTTGAATGAAGATGGCCCCCCGCAGGTTCATACGATTGAATGCTTGGTCCCCAGTTGGTGGAACTGTTTGGGAAGGATTAGGAGGTGTGGCCTTGTTGGAGGAGGTGTGTCCCTGGGGTGGGTGTGTCCCATGCCACTCCCACATCCTTGCTTGCAGATTAGTATGTGAGCTCCCATCTACTGCTCCTGCACCACGCCTACCTACCTGCTTACTGCGCGCTCCCCACCACAAGGGTCATGGACTCAAACCCTCTGGAACCGTGAGTCCCAATAAACTCTTCTACAAGTTGCCTTGGTTGCAGGGTCTCTTCACAACAATAGAATAACGAGACACTGGGAATCAGGCTCCTAAGGAAAGCCTGTGTTGCTCAAGGTGATATCATCTTATCATGGCTAGTGAAAGAGCTCATTGGGAATAAAGGAATCCATCAGTATATACTGCCTTCCTGGGAGCTCTTGGGATACTGCTCAAAAGAGCTGGGTGGCCTGTTGTTGTTGTTGTTTTTGGTCACATATTTTCTACCATAAGATTATCATCTAGTTTGACAGCAATGAGGCTGGGCCTTGGAGCTGTGGTTCCTTTGTTTTGTTTCCAGGCAAACAGTGGCTGTGGGTTTTCCTTCATGAAACCGGAGGAAGCAAGCAGCCCCACTGGAAGGAAAGGAGAATGGCCAATTTCCAAAAAAAGCACAGTGTGGAGTCAAGAATATGCCAAGATGTCTGACAAGGGTGGGGGATGGGAGATCTGCAGGCTTTCGGGGAGAGTGGGAGGTGAGCCCTGAAAAGACAGACCTAGGTGATATATTTAGCCACTGAATGTGAAATGACCGGTTCCCTTCCAGGAAACGAGTCAAGGTCTGAGAAGGCGAGGTGACAGTTTTATGCAGCAGAAGAAAAGAACTTAATGAAGGGTGATGAGGGACTTCAGGAGGCATCCCAGGCAGACGTGCACGAAGTAAATCCTCAGGACTGGGAGGTTCGCGTACAATAAGTTCACCCACAGGGAAGTTACCACCTAAACATTGCTTAACGCGGGGTGTGTCAGAACAGACCGTAACCGCGTGTGTCCGCCGCTGCCCTTTTCAGCACCCCACTTCCCTGTTTTTTTTCCCAGCCACGCTGGTCAATTTCACAGAACTACAGATATTTGCAGTGCATTGTCTCTCTATTTTCTTCCGGGGTCACTTTCTGTCTTCCCAGCATCCCTTTGATCTCTCAAAGGCTTGTTAAATCCCAAATCCTTTGCAAAGATTCCCTTGATCTTCCAATTTGAATACTTTTCTCTGCTTCCTCTGGAGACCTTATAGGATTTTATAATCCTGACAGAGTGCAACCCGCCCTGTCACCTACTGGGATTTTTCTGCCCTTGTTCTGTCTCTATTATAATTCTAATAGATTATTTCATTTCACGAAGATATAGAACTTGGCTTTCATTTTCTTTGAAGCCTCTCCTGTAGAACAATTCTTGTGCATAGACTGTGCCTCCCAAGTGCCCTCTGAATGAAACAGAATCACTGTCTGTAAGATGATGTTGAAAGGGTGTGGAGAAAATGACCCCCCTTTCTGTGAGAACACCCCTTTATTAGGAAGTGGGGCCGGGGTTCCACATAACATGGGGTTTTGTGAGGGCCTAGACTGGAAATGTGGGTGGGCTTGGTGCTAGGGTTGTAGAAGGCAAAGGACACGAGGTTTTAGGCCAGTGCTTGCCCACTGTCTTGTTGAGATGTCATCGGTGCAGGTTGAGGGTGATCTCACCAATGAGTCATTTTAATGACTTCATTTGAGCCAACTTTCCTTCAACAGTAAGCCTCAGAGCATTCTTCCAATGTTGTCATCCGTAGTTGCTCAAACTCTGCAGACTGGGTAAGAGGAGGGCTTTTCTTTAGCCCTAAATCAATGAAGAGGGCCAGACAAACCAAAGTTAACTTGTCCTTAGTAACTGGCAGCCCGAACTTACCCAACCCTTAGCATCTGATTGTGAGGTGACATCTGTTTTGCCTTTGATTTTGTGTGGAGGCTTTCAAGCTTCCTATTGCTTTTAATACGGTGACCTTTTAATACAGTTTCTCATACCTCCAGCCATCAAATTATTTTTTGCTGCTGCTTCATAACTTTGCTACAGTTGTGAATTGTAATGGAAATATCTGACATGCAGATGCGAAAGGGTTGTTCAACCCCCCCAAAGGGGTTGGGACCCACAGGTTGAAAACCACTGGTTTGTGTATGTGTGTGTACATAAATGTGTGGAGGGAGTTTGTATGCATTCATTCATTCTTTCTTTCTTTTTTCTTTCTTTTTTTTTTTTTTTTGAGACAGGGTCTCTCATTGGCTCAGAGTTCACTCAAGTAGACCGGGTTGGCTGGCCAGTGAGCTCCGGGGGGATCTTCCTGTCTCTGTCTCCTCAGTTCCGTGATTAAAAGCACTTGCCAGCATGCAGTTTTTCCTGTGGGTGCTGGGGATCAAACTTGAGTCCTCCCACTTGCGTGGCACGCCCTCTGCTGGCCGAGCCGTGTCGCCAGCTAACTCTTTCTCGAAACTCTTGATCCTAGTTGCTTGGTATAACACGTGCCTGGGTCCCTTTGATCGGTTTAGTTAGCTGTTTGGGGACAGGGCTAAGACGGCAGGACGGATACCCCAAATGCCGCTTTCTGTCTTTGTGCTGCTTTTCCCGTGAACTTAGTTTGCCATCAGGGACTGATCCTTCCCACAAACTCAGCAAGTCTCTGCCATCTAGGAAAGCTATGGGCGGTGAACTAAAAATCACGTCTCTGTGTTTGATAAGCAACCTTGTCAAATGAAGATGGCTTGGAAATAAACAGAAACATTTGACAGGGTGACAGTGGTGACGGTGGGATGGGGGGTGCATCTGTGGCCTGTGAAGAAGCCCGGGATGAATGCTGTAACAGGCCACAGACCACAAAGCGAAGGCCAGCACCCTGGGTGACTCATCACACCGTGTCTGCCCTCTAGTGGCTGCAGTTCACAGTCTCCCCGTGGAAAGGGACTGAGCATTAGGGGAGCAAATAAGTCTGCAGCCACCTCACCTGAGGACGACTCTCCAAACGCCTCTGAGCTGTTCCCAGTGCCTGCCGCATTAGGAAGCTCAGAGGTAAGAAAGCCTGACATTTACCTCGCCTCCCGCTGCCGTAACCGAGCAGAATAGTACCTAATTGGCAGTTCTGAAGAGAATAAACTAATTTATGTCAGATAATGTAATTTACTAAAATAATCCGATGTGGAGCTGGTGCATTTAAGCATAAAAAGCATAAATACAATGTTCACATCCCTTTTAATTTTTTTGTTGTTGTTGTTGTATATGTGGCTAGGCTTTTGGGGCTGAGAGTATAAATTGATCCCTATTCAGATTACCTTTGAAGAGCCTCCGAGTAGCAGAATGTTCCATCTCTCACCCTTTCAGAGAGAAAATGGTCACCTTGAATCGATAAGCTCTTACAATTGCGGGCTTGATAAATGGGCTCATCAAGTTTTTCTTTCTTTTTTTTTTTTTTCTCTTTAGATGTATGAGTCTTCTTCCATCTCAGCTAGAGACTGCTTCCCATTCAGTAAGTCTCCTTCTTTCTCTCTTCCTGAAGCTTTGGCTATTTGAGATAGGGTCTCTGTAGTCCACACTATCACGGAACTCAACGTATAGCCCAGAATAGCCTTGAACATGTGGTGATTCCCCCAATTCAAGCAGCCTTAGTGCTAGGATTGCAGACACGAACCACCACACCCTGATATGCGATGTATTTGAGTGGAATTTCCTGGGGTCCGCTTCTGAGGTAAAGGGCTGTCTCGCTGGGCAGGCACATAACTGGAGCAGTCTCCTTCCAGAGCCAAGCATGGGGAACACTCACAGGCTAACATAGCCTCACCCCCCTGCTGGTCCATGTCCTGCACTCAGGGCCTGAGGAGAGTCACAGCACATCCTCTGGGATGGGAAGGGGTGTGCTAAAGTAGGAACAGCAGAGGCTGGCACTCCAGCCCCAGTGGATGCTGCGGTGTTATCAGAAGTGGTCAGACATCTGAAGAGACGGATCTTGAAACCTCACAGATCTCAAAGTGATCCGGGCAAATGACTCAGCATCTTGGTCATGCTCTGTCACGTGCCAGGGCCAGTTCATGGGAGCGTGTCGTACCTCTCCTCCTTCCCATGTTGCAGCAGAGAGCTGAAGGGGCAGAGAGCAAGAGTCATGAATCTACCCGAGGGAAAATCCTCTGGTTAGAAGGAACAAACACGTCCCAGGAATGTTTGAAAGGTTTGGAGGAGAGTGTGCCTGTGAGTGTGTGTGTGTGAATGTGTGTTTGTGTGTATTGTGTATGAGTGTGTATGTGTGTGTGAGTGCATGTGTGAGTATGCGTGTGTGAGTGTATGTTTGTGTTTGTGTGTGTGTGTGTGAGAGAGAGAGAGAGAGAGAAAGGAAGAGAGAGAGAGATCTGTATTGAAGAGGCCGTTTCATCTTACGTAAGTGCTGGCTTTTTCTGAGTGAGACAGAAATAAGATTTCAGTAGAGGAGTGAGCAGTCATAGTTAACAGGATCATGTAGTTAGTCTCCATGTTAAGCCAAGGTTGGAGGAGGGAAGGTGTGGAAGCAGGCAGATTGACTGGGAATTCTAGAACTCTCCAAGCTAGATACCAGAGGCGTGGATAAGGTTGGTGATTGCTGTGTCTTGAATGTGAAGTGTCTCCCAAAGACCTATGTGCTAAAGACCAGGCCTGGTCTGTGTGTAGTGGTGGAACTTTTAGGAAGCTTTTA
The DNA here is from genome assembly GCA_026225945.1 of Cricetomys ansorgei. NCBI lineage: Eukaryota > Metazoa > Chordata > Mammalia > Rodentia > Nesomyidae > Cricetomys > Cricetomys ansorgei. The sequence goes on from JAMJFZ010001797.1 coordinate 1,984,194, forward strand.
GGGGTAGAATACAGTCAGAAGAAGTTAGGTCTCTGAAGGCATGCCCTCCAAGGGGTTATTGGCTCCTCGGCCTTTGTCTCTTTCTTTGCTCCCTGACTAGCATTAGGTGAACAGGCATCTGGGGCCACAGGCTCCCATTGCAGTGCACTGCCCTGCCACAGGCCCAAAGCAGCAGGGCCGAGAGACCACCGGCTGAAACCGCTGGCCCAGAAGCCACACGAATTCTTTCTTTTCTTACACATGTTTCCTTAGGTATTTTGTTTCTCAGCTACAGGAAGCTGACCATCTTGAAGATTGTGAATTGTTAGGTTTATGTGAGTAGCCCAATTAGACACTTAGAGACCTGCGTATAGCCATACAAAGCAGTTTTATTTCTCCTTGGGTTACATCCTGACATCAGGGCTGTCCGATTAAAGAAATATGGCGCAGCACCAAAAGCTGGCCATGAGCTACCTTGTACATCAAGTGGGCGGCGCCTGGAGGAGCCTTCGTATTCAGAATCTGAATACTGGATTGGCTGTCATATCTTATACGGAAGCAAGTAGCTTCTGGGGAAACGAGTTCTTGACAGTAAGCAGAGAGGCAAGGTCAATGTCGCCGCCACTAGGGGGCGCTGGTCCTCTCAGATATAATAGGGTACCAAAGCCCAGTCTATTTTAAAGACTGATAGCTCACCTGTGGGATAAGAGAAGCAGTAAAAGACGAGCGTGGGGAGGGAGGGGGTTGGGCTGGAGCGCGTGGGAAGAGCAGCTTTCCGGTGGAAACATGAAGCGTCATTTATGAGATCAGCGTACAAGACGGCATTTTAGGCTGGAAACGTGATGAGCTCATCAGGGAACGTAGACAGAAGGGGTCTAAGTACCGGACTCCAGGGCACTTCAGAGTTTAGAGGTAACACGGGGCCATCAAACAGGACTAGAGGTCTGCAGTCAACAAGGCGGGGTTAGACTAGGCAGTGAGAGGAAGAGCATCACAACAGTGGGAACAAGCAGCGGCTCCAAACGGCGCCAACATTCCAAACGAGCTGCCGTGAGGACACCCCGTTGACTACTTAATTCAGCAAGGAGATTATTAGTGACCATCATAATTTCCATGCAGCCATCATCCTCATTATGAAATTAGCTTTGAAGCTTGGTAATTTGTTCATCTGTCTTTAATAGGAATATGCAAGCTTCTCAGACAGAATGAACAAGAAAGCTCACTCATGTCCGTGTCTCAGCTTGCTAAAAGGGTTATTTGTTGAGGGACAACGTCCATGCTCTGTACCTGCCCCCAGCCACCTGTCTGTCCTCATCAGCAGGGGACCCATGCCGCTTCCCATATAACCCTGGTGAGCTGCAGTCTCCCTCTGTCTGCCCTTTGGTGTCTCTCACCCGCTGTCCTATCTCTCTCTCTCTCTCTCTCTCTCTCTCTCTCTCTCTCTCTCTCTCCCTCCCTCCCTCTCTCCCTCCCTCCCTCTCTCCCTCCCTCCCTTTCTCTCTGTTTTACAGGGTCCTGCTCTACCCAAGACTCGGAATCCCTCCCCCTCCCCTGTAAGAAATAAATCTTTGCTAAAACTTGCCACTTTCCTGCGTCTAAAACTCTGTCCGTCGCTTTTCACACACACGAAGAATTATTACAGCTTTGCAGAATGAATACATTAATAAACGCGTGTGAAGGAATATTCTCAGTACTGGTCTTTGCAGTGGTTTGAATGAGGTGCCTCCCACACATTTTAGGCCCCCAGCTGGTGGCACTGTTTGGAGAGGCTTGGAGGGCGTGACCCTGTTGGAGGAAGTGCGTCACCGAAGGTGGGCTTGGAGAGCTTAAGGATGCATATCGTTTCCAGTTTGCTCTCTCTGCTTCTTGCTTGTGACGCAGAGTGTGAGCCCTCAGCTTCCTGCTTCTGTTGCCACGCTTCGGATCCGCCGTCATGGACTCGCACCCTGAACTGTAAGCCCAAATAAACTGTTCTTTCTGTAAGCTGCTTTGGTCATGGTGTTTTATCACCACCGTAGGAAAGTAACTGCTTCAGGCTGCGATGATCTTCATGACGCTGCTCTCACCCTCGCCAATTGGGCCAGAAAGGTACGTATCACCAGACACGAGTATACTTGAAACCCTTGAAGACATCGATGCTCTTTAATCTTTGTGTCACACACACACACACACACACACACACACACACACACACAGAGTCTCGTGTATTCCAGGATTTTGCTGAACTCACTGTGTAGCCAAGCAGGACCTTGAACTTCTGATTCTTTTACTACCGTATCCTTAGTTCTCCTGAGCACTCTATCAACACCCGGTGTTTGTGGTGCTGGTGATCGTAGCCAAGGCGTGGACATGCTAGGTGAGCAGTCCCATGTGGGCTGAGCTACAACCCAGCCTCTATCTCATACTTAGCAATATTCTCATTCCGTGAGTCTCGTTCTTTTTATAACAACGTCATGATCATGATCATCATCAAATAAGGACAACTTGATAGTTAAAGTTCATCTTAGAGTAATTCTTCTGCTTTCTCGTTCTTAGATTTCCATATACCCCATCCTTATAAACTCCATAATTCTACCTGCATATTTATTTCATGAAATTTATTTACTTATTTACGTTTTATGTGAATGCGTCTTCTGTCTGCATATGTCTGTGAACTACACGCGTGCAGTTCCTGTGGAGGCCAGGAGATCCTGGGAGTAGGATCCCCTGGAATTGGAGTTACACGCGATTGTGAACTGCCAGGTGGGTGCTGGGAACCGAACCCAGGTTCTTTGGAGGAGCAGTCAGTGCTCTTAACCACTGAGCCGTCTCTCCAGTCCCTGACGTGCTCAGACTTTCAGGGACCTCCAATATCATCTTCCTATAAGTTATGCTTGTCGTCCATCACACGCCCACCATTTAATGATTCAACTGGAGATACCTATTAAATGGGGACATGGGGAATCTTCATGTTTTTCTTTGAAGATACACTGGTGAGGAAGTTGGGCGTGGTGACTGCCTTCACAGAACTTCCAGTGTGGTGGGGTTACAGGGCAGTGACCTTAAATGAGCAACGACACTGACGGTGACCAACAAACTGAGAAGTGTCCTTTGTCCGTGTTTTCGAGGTTCTGCCCTAGGCCCTCCTCTCCCCACTCTAGATGTGTCCCCAGAAGCACAGTCATCTCTGGGATTCCATCGATTACTCCCCGAAGCTGTCTGTGGACCAACTTTCTCTAACCAATACCTACTTGATCTGCCTCGTTGAGAACCTCAGAACCACCTTCAAAGACAACAGAGCAAAAATAAAAGCAATTAGTTTCCCTGTCTAACGTCCTCACACCCGAGCTCTGAGTCTTCTCCTGTGCCTGGTCCACCATCATCCACAGCAGCATCCCTGAGCCAGCTGCCCACACGGACACAAGAACTATAGCCTGGGCCTCCTTGTCAACCTCATCCTGCCTGAGTCAGCCCGTCCTGATCTCTGCGTTCTCTTCTCTTCGGTGTCCCTCGATGGGCCCTACTCATCTCTCTTCCTCCTGAAAATCGCCACTGACTAAGAACCGTTAAACACCGCACAACTTTTATTATGTACCAGACTCTGTAGCAAGTTCATTGATGTGTTTCCTAAATTTATCCTCAGAACTGCCAACAGGGCCCCAGACCTTAGCAGGCCCTGAGACCTTAGCTCAACTGACTCCATGACGGAAGTGCCATTCGGGCTGTAAGACTCAGCACGGAGACAGCACCACCTGCCAAAACTACAACAAAGGCCCCGTCCACCAGAGTTGTGGGCAAGTCTCCAAGTGGACTAACCTTGCCTTTTGGCTTCTGTAGTTCTGTTTCTGGTTAACTGTTTTTGTTAAATGAAGCGTGTCAACCCATAAATAGAGACTTCCGATTGGCTTAAACCCATGTCTGAGCAGCCTTCTCTGATAGATACCCCACAACAAGAACAGACTGGGAAATAAGCTTGTTAGCTACCACGCAGGTCTCACTTTACAAGTCAGGGGCTGAGGTACAGAGACGCTAAGGACTTTGCTACTCACATAGATGTCAAAGGAAGGATCACCATAATACGGACCCATGTCATAAACCACAGAGCACACACTTGGTCACTGGGTTTCTACAACAACCTCCGACCTCATCCTGCTTAAGCTTCACACGCGTAGCCAAACATACTGTTGCTGTCGTTTGCTTTGGAGCGTTGGAATCAGGATCTTACGCTGTAGCCCTGGCTGAACTAGAACTCACCATGCAGCCCAGGCTTCCCTCAAACACACGGCACACTTCCTATCAGCCTCCAGAGTGGCTGGGGTTACACGCTTGAACTTCCATGCCCAGCTTTAAAGTCTTCCTTTATCATCTTCCTTAAATTAATTTTTTTGGGTTAACGTAGAGCAGAGTGGTTTTTGCCGTGGCCTCTGCACACATGCGCCATTGTGTTTCATTCTCAGCTGCTCCCCTGTCCCTTTGTGCCGCCTTGTGTCCCACACCCCATCTGGCTTCCTTCCTTCCTTCCCCAGTTAGTTCCCACTTCTGCTTTCTTTTGCACAGAGCCCATCAGCCTTCTGTCTCCAGCCTTTCATGATCCACCACCCCCACCCCCCACCCGGTCCCCCGTCTCATGCAGGCCCCACCTAGAAGGGAAAATCTGAGTCATTCGTCTTTCTGAGCCTGTCATATTTCATTTGGCATCATGCCTTCCGGTTGCATCTATTTCCCTGGAATGTCACGATTCCATCCCTCTTCAGGACGGCGTTTCTATTTAAGGTTCTTCAGTTGTTCCTGGTCGCCCTTGCAATAAATTCTGAAGTCCGTAAGCTCTCGAAGCTGTTCCCCTTCTTCTGCTTGCCTTTTAGGGTTTTCTGGTTCCCTCCATCCCTTGCCCCCATGCAGCTTCAAAACACTTCATCAGAAGAAACTTTCATTATTTTTCCCGAGGGAAAATTACATTATGAACAATTTTTCTTTTTTCAATATCTCCTCTCTAAGACCACAATTCTTTAAGATGGATTTTCCCCCTTTTACAACTAAAATCAAGAAATAGTTGTTATGTGTATTGTGACGGGAGACGTGTTGTTTGATGCACGTAAACACTGTGAAATGACTGGATCAAGTGAATGACTATATCTCGCACCTCATACATATTTTTTGTAGTAAAAACACTTAAAATCTCTCAGCGGGTTTCATATATACAATACGTGGTTACTTATTATAGTGGTATGCTGTGTAATTAATCCCCCCCGCCCCCGCGCCAGTCTCTTCTTTTCTAACCAAAACTTCACACCATTTCATTAACATCCTTCTGCCCCCGTCCCACCAGAGGCTCCCCAACCACCAATCATCCCCTCTGCCTGAATGAGTTCAATATTATTTTCATTCTCTTCATGAGGAACATCGGGTGGTACTTGCCTTTCTGTCCCTGGTTTGCTTCACTTAGCCTAATGTTTCTCCAGGTTTGTCCACGCTGTCATAAACTCTCGTCTTTTTATAAGCTACCTTTATGATGTGTTGGTTAGTCTTGGTTGCTTACTTGACTACACCTGGAATCAACTAAAACTCAAGCAGCTGGGAAGGCAAACAAGGGATTTTCTTGATTGGATCGTTTGAGGTGAACAGACCCATCCTGAAGCTGGGCTTCACCTTCTGGTGGCAGCCCATGAAAAAGAAAAGAAGGAAAAGGAATTTCCTGCTTTTTGCCTGCTTGCCTTCGCTCTCACTGGCAAGTTCATCTGCGCTGTTGCCAAGACGTTCATTCACTGGTGTTAGAATTGAGTTCTTCGGGATCCAACACAGACTAAAGACCAGCAGCTCTCTAGGAATCTTCTAGAACTCCAGGACCAGCTTGAGACTGCTGAGACACCCACCCTCACGGACCGACCCATCCTTGACCTTTCTGTTGGGAGACAGCAGCTGTCGGACTGGCTCAACCGCAGCTATGTACCTCATCTTTTGGGTTTAGACACCAAAGTTGCTTCCATAGCTTGGCTATTGAAATGAATGACGTAATGAGCATAGACATATCTGGAAGATGCTGGTATCACTTCCTTGGGGTGCTTTCTCACAGTGGGCTTAGTGATATCCGTCACTTTGATGTAAATAATATATGTATCACGGTTTCAGACGTTTCAGTCCATGGTTTTAACACTTCTGTTTCTGGCTCCAGTGAGGCCCTGTAAGGCCAAGGCTGGACTTGACCAAACTTTAGTAAGGCTTGAGAATGTACAAGTCGGCCTGAACTTTGCCTGAACTTTCCCAGAAACCTTGGCATCCAGATAGGGAAGAGTTCCAATTGTACTCACGTAAGATTAAGTTTCTATTCACGCTCAGCACTCCCTAACAATGTACCTGGAATAAAGAATAAGTTTCCGCTCAGCACTCCCTAGCCACAAAACAATGCACCTGGAATGTACTGTTACCTTTTCGCCCTGCTGATTCATGTCATTGCACCCAACCAATCAGCTTAAAGGTTATGTGGTGTCATTGCATCTAACCAATCAGCTTAAAGGTTATGTGGTTGCAAGTTTGAAAGTCCCCTCGGGGTGGCCACCTGCCCCCCTGGGTGGGGACTCTATGGAGGTCCACCCCAGCATGTAGGAAGGATGATGTGCTGGTACAATAAACCTCATGCTCCTGCAACGATCCATGCCTCGGTGTCCCTCTCGGGGTCTCACCTGATAGGAAGACCCATCTTGGGCTTCTCAGTCCATTCTGACTGAGGTGGTATGGTCGAGTAGTTATTTACCTCACGGTGGCTGGGGAGCAGAAGAGAGAGCTAGGGAGGGGCCAGAGACAAGGTAACAAAGGAACACCCTGGTCACCTACTTCTCTGCTTGGGTTTCAGACCCTAACCCAAACCCACATGATGATGGATTAAGTCATTGAAATTAATTTCTTTGTGACACAGCCACTTCTCAATCGTGCCGCCAGCCGGGACCAAGCCTTCAACACAGTACTCTTCAAGAGGCTCAGTGATATCTCAGCGTGGTTTTAATTTACATTTGCACAGTAAGAATTTATCTTGAGCATTTTATTAGTGTGTTAGTTACTTTTTGGATTTTTGTGATTAAAAAAAAAAATTAACAAAGGGGTAAGGAACACCCGGTTCCAAAGGGGTAAGCATCCTTCATGGTGGAGAGGCGTGGCAGGAGCAGCACCTGGAGCAGGAAGCTGAGAGTTTACATCGTTCAGCGTAAGCTTGAAGCAGAGAGAACTGGAAATGGCAGGAGTCTCTAAACTCCCAAACTGTTTCCCTGCGGTGACATCATCCCTCTCAGAAGGCCACGCCTCCTTGACCTCTCCAACGGCACCACTTTGCTGAGGCCGGTGTTCAAATACATGAGCCTGTGGGGGACATTCTCATTCAAAACACCATGACCTGCTTGATTGGTGATATTTGCCCCTTTCAGAAACGCTTATTTAGCTGCTTGCCCATTCTGAATAGGGTTCTTAATTTTCACGCTATTGAGCGCTTTGAATACTTTGGATATTCATTTGCCAGATGTACAATGTGCAATCACATTCTCCCAATCTGCAGTTTCCTTTGCACTAAGGAAGCTTTTTTTTTAGTTTGATATAATCTCACTGCCTATCTATTGTTTTGGTCCCTGACCTTTGGGGGTCACATTTAGTCAGGCCAAGGCCAAATGGTTCTCTTCCAGTTTCATAATTTCTCGTCTTCTGTTGTATCATCCAATTCAGTCTGAGTTGATTCTTGTTGCGGTGAACACAGAGTCCAATTTCACGTAGCCCGATGTCACTTGCTGGAGACTGCTCTTTGTCTATTGTGCATTTTTGACATCTGTGTTGGAGATCGGTTGACTGTGTGTTTGTTTCTGGCCCAGACACTTTTTTTTTATTGCCATAAATATGCTCTGCTCCAGTTCTGAATCTTCTCATGGACTTCTTCTTTGGGGGAAATCCCTCTGACATGCCTTCTTCACTTGCCATAGTTTATTTCCTACTGGAAATGTATATAATAGTTATCAAATTGAATTTCTCTCCTACTTAGCCGCCCTAATTCCCCAGGTATGTGAGATGTTGCCTTGGGTAGCCTATGGCACTCCAAAGATGCTCGTGATACAATGTAGATATATTATTAATTTATATAGTTAAGCAATTCATTCTTTAATACTGTATCAAAGCATCCGAGTCAAGCTAACTTTATAAAGAACAGAAGGTTATTTTGTTTATGGTTTTAGAGGCTAAGTGTCCAAAGAGCATGGCATAAACTTTGGCCAAATCTCGTGACAGAGGGTACGCCAGACCTGAGAGCCCAGATAGGAATAGGTGCAGGCTTGTAGACCTGGGCCCCAGGGAAGCAACCGTGCTCTCACGAGAAGAGCTACTTCATTTCCTTCTGAAGCCACACCCACACTGATCTGAGGGCCAAGCACGAGGTCCTACCCGATAGCGGCCCCCCCAGTGCACTTCTGATCACCACCACGTGGACATCACGCTCCCAACAAACTAGGAATGCCCAAATCACAGATAAAGCACTGCACACGGCAAAGGGGCCTTTGCGGATGTCATGAGTTAATGATACTGAGACCGGGATTTGATCTCGGGTTGTCCAGATGGGCCTGGTGCAACCTGCGTCTCTGAGTCAGGAGAAGGCAAGGAGACAATGGAAACCTCTAGAAGCTGGAAAGGCTAAGAAAACACATTCTTTCCTAGCGCTGTCTTAAAAACAAACATTCCCGGGGCTCAGCTGGACCCACAGTCCTTGCCATCTGGGAGGGGGGTGGGTGCGCAGGCCAGTCTGGGAACCTCCGGAGACAAGGCACAGCTCCGTGAGGTGCAGCTGTCACATTGGCCACTAGGTGTCAGGCTTCGCCCTCTTCCCTGGTAGCCCCTTCCCTCCCTTCCTCACCCCTCTCTCAGAAATCTCCAGCGGTTGTTTCATGCGCACTGGCCCATCTCAGAAATGCTCTGCAGTTTGGGGAAGCCATTACTCACATCTACAGCTGAGGAAAGGGAGGCCGAGAAGCTAACTCAGGCACCGGTGAGACCCGGGGGCCGCCGCAGGTCTTGACGTCACACTGCCTTGTCTGTAGACATTTAACACATGAACACGGGAACAAGGTGCGTGTCCCTAAGGACAAAACCAGGAAACGGCCCCAGGTTCCTTTCAAAGTAGTCTCATTACAACGGCATGCATCTTTACTTTTCGTCCTATTTTCAGGAAAGGGAAGGGGAGGATTTTAAACAGTTCAATATGATGCCTTTTAAAATTCCCCAACAGTCTCTGGATGAGTAAACAAAGTTCTGGTATTTAACATGTCAGAAGACACTCACCTTCAGGGCGGCCAGCACCGCCTCTGATAGAAGGTAGTCTCTGAAACCAGGAAATACAAAGCCCACTGAGACCTGGGTCCTGGACGTCTGTCCAAATCCAACAGCCACCAGTCCTTGGCGGTTGGGTTTGGGATGTGAGCATGTGTGAAAGGGAGAAAGCCAGGGGAAAATGAACAGGAAGACTTCTGGCCTCTTTGCTCTGAAAAATCCAAATACGATGGACTGTGTGTATGGATACTTCCCCTAAGATTCTGATTGGAAAACCTCCACTACCATTAACAAGCAAACACCCTCAGTTCAGGCTCATCGCCCAGACCATAAGCAGTTGTGATATCTTGGGTAGAATTCTCATCTACTTTCGCAACATAAATTAGGCACATTGAATTTATTCTCGAGACATCTTATAGGAGAAAATATTGATGGTTCTCATGAAGAAAAAAAATTATCTCGGAGATCTAAAAAGCTATTTAATGGCGAAAGGTCTGGAGAAATTTTCCCTCACCTATTTTGCCCTTTCCCTTGTCAAAACCCAATAGGATTAACACATATTACCGGATCAAGAAAAGCAGTCGATCTCTCTCTCTCTGGCTCTTTCCCCAACCCTAGACACACGTGTGTACACACACATACACACAACTCAATTTTTCTTCTGAATCAATTATATGATTGTATGTCAAAGGATCCTGTAAAGTTCTGCTAAATGCTCTGTGTAATCCCGACCATTGTACTGAGGGAGGCGGCTTATACGAATAAGTGCCTGCCATCGGACATTCCTTAAACCTCACTGCGGCCCCTCTGCTCAGATTTTAAAGACGATTAGGAAACCATAAGCCATAAAGCTTCTAGGACAGATAGCATGCTCTGCCTTTGAAGGGCTAGGGATTAGCCATCACCATGGCAGCAGAAGCTTCGAGACAGGCAGTGTTGGGGTAAGGCTAGAACCACAGCACTGACTGGAGGAAATTGGAACCATGGTTCCATCGTCAGTGACTCAAAACCAAAATGCCCTTTCTCTGTGAGAACTCCATTTCCTTCTGGAGTTCTGGGCAACCTAATCATCCAGCCTGCCTGGCTTCTAAGCAAGGCCTTGACAAGTTCCTGTAAGTCTCTCCTGACCACCTATTGCCCATCTCTCCCTGAGCTATCTATACCTATCTCCTCTCTGTGTAAGGGACTCTGCCTTCGGGGGGCAGAAAAGCATTTCCTCCTCCAGGAACCATATAGCTATAGCCCTGACGCTTAGGACAAACAGTCACAGTCCCGGTCCTGGGCGTAAGGATTGAAGGCCATTTTAACAAGATCACGTAGTTCTGTTTGGAACAGTTATCCCTGTTCTCCAGCTTCCTTGTGTTCTCAAGTGTTCACAACCCAAGTGTGCGTACTTGAATATGCTTGCCTTTGGTCATTATTTCCATCTGGTTCGTTCTTTGCATCTTGAGGAAGGGCGGCCAGCTGACTTGCGATATAAGTTGTAGGCCCTGGCTGATCCTCCTTTGCTTTCCATTTTGACAACCCTCAAGCCTACCTTGTCTTCACCAAGTCTGATTTTCTTTTGATTTCTAACACTTAACTGTGGAGGTAATGACTTCCCCATGACTTCCCCATCTGAGGATATTCTGTGAAGCCTTAAGATTCTGAGACCCTAAAACGCACCGCCAGCTATTAGTTCAGTAAGTTTGTTGGGAAATGGAGAAGGAACAGGAGCATAGAGTCACCGTGGGGACTGTGGGGTGACAGATACTGCCCAGAACCACTTTGGAACTAAGCGTGTAGGCCCCTCAGAGTCAGTCACTGTTCGCTAGTGTTCCTGAGGATGTCTGACTCAGCACCACAGTCTGGACACCCAGATGAATCTAGAAGGTTCGATGGGCAGATCATTCTTCCTTTGGTTCCTGGGATTGTCCAGTCCATGTCTTTGAACTACAAGGTGAAGGAGCCCTGGCTTCTCTGAAGATCAAATGCTAGCTGGGGCCACTGAAAGCACTTCCTGCATTGCAGGTCCAGGGACAGAGGTTAGGGTAACAAAACGTGGCTGGTTTGTTGCTGTTACATTTCCCTCTTCTCCTTTGCTTCCCCAAGGCTTTTGGAAAAACAAAATGAGTGCAGAGTAGACATCCATGGGACGGAATGAGAGACAGCAGGGACCTAGGGCTTTTGAAAGTGAAATGGATTTTTGAATGCTAAAAAAAAAAATTTGTAATTTCCAGTTTTAAAGAACTGTACGGAAGGATAATTGAGCAAATAAAAGCTCACTCTTTGAACCTGGTTAGGGATATATCATTGACTTAATGAGTTTTCAACTTAACAAAATTGCTTTTTAGGAAACAGCTGGTGCTTTTTTTTTTTTTCCAATTCAGTTTTTTTTTTTTTTAAGCCTCCAAATTTCCTTACATAAAGGGACTCTTCTGCAGTGGAATTTGATGCGAATGTAGATAGCTCTCCAACTTCTGTATTTGTACTCCAGTTCCTTTGTTCTTGAGCATGCTTCGAGCTAGGTAGCTTCTTTCAATTACACAGCATCATTCAGCTAAAGAAAGTTTGTCACCTCTGGAAAGCTTACGAATAAAGGAAAACTGAATGTCACCAAGGGACGGATGGGATAAAAGCTTTGGGAAGTAGTTTGGACTGCTGCTGGCCCTGGTTGTTGTGTCGTGTAAATGGCTAGGGCTGTTGTCCATGTGGGAGTGTCCCAGTGAGGTTCCCCACAACCCAGAGGGCCTTGTACTAATTTTACAGGCTAGCTTGACACCTTGCAATGCTGTAATTTTACCAGGAGGTGGCGAGCTTCCAATGACCAAGGTGACTTGCTGAGCCATCTTGCCTGCCCTTGTGAGTCATTCTAATAGGAAACTCTAAATCATATATTTCAGTGTCTTACGAGTCGAGTGAATTAAACTGTTTCAATACAATCGATAGGCCAGGGATAGAAGTATCTAACATTATTCAATTTGTGTTAAATCGCCCGTTTTGCTCAGCCTGTATAGGGTTTGATAAATCTGGACACAGATTTAACAGTGGGATGAAGGGATATTACCTAGAATTGCGAGTCTGAGGTGGGTTTTTGCTTTTCTTCTCATTGCTTTGAAATTTCCAGATGACAATTTTCAGAGAGGACCCGCCTCCCTCTTGGAGGTGGCTGGAGGCTGCGGCTGCAAGGGAATTAGAAGGAAATTCCTGAGGGGTTCACTCGCTGATGGGACTAATTAAGGCAATCTTTCTAATTACTCTCAGGTCCTTTGCTGGTAAGCGCTGCCCGATACACCCTTATTTATATATTGATCTGCCGGCTTCTTGCCCTCGGGGCCACCATTAGAGAGAGGCTCTCTGCTGTCACCTGGGGACTTTCGATAGCCATTTCTGTCTTCCCCTGCTTTCTGCTTTGGGTGCCAACCTAGGGCAGAACAACAAGTTAGGATTCACTTTCCTTTGGTTTTTTTTTTTTTTTTTTTAAAGATCAACCACCTGTAACATGTTAAACAGACTTCAGGCCTTTGACTCACAATTTGGGTTTATTGGCTTCTGGGTATTTAAGATCCTTTTTGCTGAAGAGGAAATTTAAATGATGGACATACCTCTTGTAATGTATCAGACAATACCACAGTTCTCCAAAAAATACCAGATTTGTTGGCTCACAAAATATGTCACTCTCTTCTACACCCTAGACACGTCTGGTTCCCTTCTACCCAGGGGTCACCTTACTAAGCGAGGCCCCACGTATAGGGTGTTGTAGGAAGGGAGCTGTACGGGGCGTGCCTCCCCAGATGGCGGAGCCAGCCCATATCGTCACGCATAAGGAGTAGAACTGTTGGAGGGATGGCTCTGCAGTTGAGAGCACTGGCTGCTCTCCCAGTGGATCCCAGTTTGGTTCCCAACACCTAATGGTAGCTCACCATCACCTATAACTCCCGTGACAGAGGATCTGACACCCTTTGCTAGCCTCTGTGAGTAGCACACACACGATGCATATACACACATGTAGGCAAAACACTCCCACACATGAAATACATCTTTAAAAAAGCAATAGATCCAGGGCTGTTGTTCTAACTTCATACATGTAAATATACACCAACACGAGTTGTAACTTAAAACCAGCAGACTCATGACGGTAACACCAGGACCGAGGCAGTGTCTTCTTATTTCTCATTTATTCCCGGTTGGAAACGTTTGGCTTTGTATGAGCATAACTTTGGAATCTTTCAATTTGCTGGTTAGTTTAAAGCATCTTGTCCATGATCCCTTTTCCCCCCAGTCTCTGGGCACCTCAGCTTCACCTTGGGAACCTATGAGTTCCTTCCCAGTGTGTTGCTTCTTGCTAGCTGCTGTTTTTCCAAATTTGCTGGTCTATTTACTCTGTCCAGAACGCAGTGATCATCCATCAAATCTCTTCCCTATGATGGCTGGCTTTTCAGGCACCAGCATTTTCTATGAAGCGAGATTGCTATTTGCATTTATAGTACCATGTACAGGATGCAGGATTTCAGTCACCAGTGAATTTCTTGTGTTTTTATATTTATGGATGTCAATACATTTCATGTTAGCCATCTGATCATATTCCTTTGCCCAGAATTATTGGACTGTGGTGGCACTGACAGAATTATGATTTCTTTCTATGAGTTCCAATAAATGTAGAACATATTTTTACAAGTAAAATAACATGTCTCCTATAAAATGACAATAAAAATCACTCTTAATGCTAAAGTGTGATAAAATATTTAATTGGCTTCAAACTCAGAAAATTTGCAAATATCGTATACGTAGGCACAGACTATCTGTGCTTGTTTCCTATTGATGAAAACTCCATCTACTTTAGTCTTGAGTATTTATTTATCAGCTTCTGAATGTCTTTATGACACACACACACACACACACACACACACACACACACGTCTGCAACAGGCCAGCCCAAGTCTCCACCTGGCACATCTTGGGGCATGGCCTTGCGGTGAACTCACATAGCACATGTTTGTGTGGACTTCCCCACCCCCCAGGACCACGCTTCATTTCATCACCAGACTCTCCGCCATTGCTTCTCCTGAGTCAGAAGGATAGGAAGGATAAATACTTTTAGAAGCATCACGGGAGTGCATCCTCCTCCTGAGCATTTTCCCAATCGAGGGATCCAGGTTTTGAATTGGCCTTAGGTGTTACAGTCATTTGAGTTTCTGCTTCTTTTATTCCCGTGTCAAAGTCACCTCCACTTAACAAAGCTGTGCGTGCCTTGAGTCGTTTTTTACTTCTGGTTCAGATTTCTGCATACTTAGGAGGGGAGAGCCATAGCGTGGTGTTTTATGGTGTTAGTGTGACACGCTGCAGAAATGTCTCATTTATTTACAATGTCAGATTTATGTCACCATCCAATTCCAAAAGGGATTTGAGGTGGTACACGGAGATGTTGACTTTGCTCTTATCTGAGCGCTTTAAACTGTAATTTATGCAGGTGGCTTTGTCTCATCTATCTGCCTTCTCTTGGCATGTGGTGATTAATGTCAGCGAGTGAAAGAAAACTTCTGAGGATATAAAACATCTTCTCATTTGTGAGATTTTTGGCAAGCTCTGAGAAGACGGCAAGAGGAAACGATTTGGAATTGCACACCAGGCAGGGGAGAGTCAAACGGCTATTTAAATTTTAAAGAGGAACGCTCATTGAAAGGTAGAATCACCTTGAAAAAAAAGACATTTCCCCTAAAAACTGTAACCGCCTCCCCCTGGCACTCACAGGTATGTGACAGTCCTTGCTATCCCTTGAGAGCAGGAGATTCCGCCGAGGTAAGACAGCGTAGAGTCTTGGTAGAGCTGAAAAGCTCTCTAAACAAGTCAAGCGAGTTTGAGATTGGTCAAGAATGCGGCTTTCCGGTTAATCTCTCTTCTTACGGTTTGTCACATTCCACAGGGAGGAGTAAACTACAGATGCCTGGGGAAGAAGAAGGGGAGGAAAAATAGCTGGAGCAGATGTTTGCGCTGTGTTTTATTAGGTGGCTGACTGGCCGCACATTTAATGGGCTGACAGATGGCTGATGGCTCTTCATCAGCAGAATTTGAAGGATGCTTTGTCTCGGTGGCTGGCGACAGAACTGTGGAGGAACCGAAGCTGTGCTCACTATCGACATGGTTGATATCTGTGGCACCCTCGTCCCTGCCAACGTGCTTTTCCTTTTGCCCTGCCTGCTCTTCTGGAAGCACGTTCTTCCACTTCTCGCTGAGTGGGGACAGGAGACACGCAGGAAGTATCCTAGAAACCAAAGGGGAAGCAGGCCACGCTGGGATGCGTGGTAGGGAGCCGAAGCCTTTGTCACCTGCGCAGAGGCGCAGGAGGTGGGGGGTTCCTAAGCCTCACTCCTAGTTCCCATGTTGGGAGGCATGGAGCGGCGACTATGAACCTGAAGCAGAGCAGTCACTGGAAAGTCATTGTTCTGAGCTCTGTCATACACAAGTCTCTCTTGGGAGGGCCTGGGCCTTTGAATTTTTAACAGTACCCCACCCCCACCCCCCAACTTGGTTTGGATGGATTTTAAATATGATAACCCCTGGACTTGCCTAGATCATCTCTCAGTTTCCATGCTGATATGTATTTATATATTTCCATGCTAATATTCCATGGTTCCAAGGCCACTTGACTTTGCCTTGCTGTGTCCCCCTAGGGAGAAGTCCTGGGCCACAAATATTCAGTCGTCTTCCCGGAACCCATCTTCAGCAGCCCTGAGCTCTGCCCTGGCTTCCTCAGAACGTCATGTCTTGGCAGGCGTTGTGTGCAGGTGTGGACGGGTCATGGCCCAGTTCCTGGGGAGACAGAAGCACTGCAGCAAGATTCCACTGGGAATGGTCCAAAGGCAGCCCGGTCACAGCTGTCTCTCATGGGCAACCAGATGGCATCAAAGAGACACCAGTCGAGACAGAATGAGGTGCCCTGCTGCCGGGTACGCAGGTGACTGCTGGACAAAGAAAGACTATGCAGCAAGATGGAGAATTGGGTCAGGTTAGAGAGAGAATATTCTGGATGACATCAAGATTGCCAGGAAACTGAGAAAGAAGCATGCTGAGCTTGACCAGACCCTCCAAAAAAAAAAAAAAAAAACTGAAAATGTCAGAGGCAGAGTCAACCTATTCCTGGGGGAACCACAGAGCCTTTCACAATTACCCGCATTTGCTGGGCTTCTGGGGCGCTCTGGGGTGCAGGAAGGGCTTGCCACCCCAAGAAGTTCCATTGACGTCAAGCCCTAGAAACACAGCCAGTGCCCTGACAGGAGCCAGGTCATTCTGTGAGCATTCGCCGCCCCTCCCCCACGCCCCCATTCTGTGTCTCATTGGAAGAAAATGTAGCTTGTGCTCTCCCAGGCCTCAGTCTCCTCATCTGTAAGATGAGAGTGTTGAACTCGATCATCCTGAAGATACGTTCCAGCGCTAAATTTCTATGGAAACAAAACAAAAGTGAATAACAGATGGAGGGGGGCCATTGAAAGGAACTGCTAACTAAGATAATTTAGGAGGGATAGAGTCTTGTAGACAGGGGACAGCTGCTCCGAGGTAGAAGGAAGTCTTGTTGAAGATCAGGTAAATCAGGAAAGCCCCTGAGCTTAGACACACATACACACACACACACACACACACACACACACACACACAGACACAAACATGCACATGCACACACACACACAGACACACACAGACACAAACATGCACATGCACACACACACACAGACACACACACAAACATGCACATGCATACACACACAGACACATACACATGTACACAGACATATACATACACACAGACACAAACATGCACACACACACACACAAACAGCACATACACACACACATATACACACACAAACATGCACACACACACATACACACACACAAGCAGCACATACATACACACACAAATACACACACACAAACATGCACACACACACACAAACAGCACATACACACACACACACACACACACACACACACACACGAACACACTTGGGGCAGTGGAGGTGACTGCTTAGCTTGAGGCCATCTAAGGTCAAGGTATAAGCTAACCTACTCAACACTAGAGCATCTTCCAAAGCAAACAACCCAAGGCAAGAAGCAAGCAAGATTCAGGCACCAGGCTTGTGCTCTCTTTAGACAAGCTCCTTCATTTTCAGGCCTATCCTTCCCAAACACCAAACACCAACCATCATGGGAGCACCTTCGCCGAGAGATCTGTACCCGTCCATCTTAGGCTTGAAGAGACTCCCAACGGCTCCCACTACAGAACATAGGGGTCTGGTCACTGATTGCTCAAGACTCCAGACCCATAACTCCCCCACCCCGACCCTGGATGCTCTGCTTGTCTTCAGAAGTGGATCGGGGAAAGCCACGATGGCGCAGTGGCTGTCTCCTTCTGGACCATCAATGGATATGTAAGCGCTAGTGTGTGGAAGGGAGGCAGGACACGCTGGCCTGGAGAAAACTGTGTGGGGGAAGGATGCTAAATGAGGTCCAGAGCACTTAGTCAGACCCAAGCAACAGACAGTAGGACCGTCCTTGAAAAGGCCTGACCTGCTAGGTGTTTTATTCTGAACTAGACTGAAACGAGCAGAGCTTCCCCTTCGCCCTCTACCCAGATCACCAACTTCCTTCAGCTCCGCCACACCCGAGGTTTATCTAGTTGGCTTTTTAAAATGTTCAGGACTCCAGCTTTCATCCCGAGCTTGAAGTTGGCTCTCTTTCTTTGCCGCCTGTACACGCTTCATCTCTTCTCGTTTGTGTTTTATGGAATATTTTTTCTCTAGTAAGAAGATACAGTTCTTTTACTCCATCCCCCCCTAGAACTTTTCTTCTACTTTAAGGTTTTGTCCAAAATAATCTATGAGATTCATTCTGCAGGAAATTCATGTTTTAATAGGTTGTCTTGTCAGCTGTCTTTTGGTTTTTGATTTGGGGAGGCGTCTGTCCTCCATCTACAGCAGCAGATTTGCTTCGGTTGGTGCCCTGGACTTCTAGGATGGAGAGAGATTCGGGGCACCATGGGCTGGCTGCTTCACCGTGATACGGAGACAGATCCCTTCAGAGGTGGCCGTCTTACTCAGACCAGCCCGTGGGTGGTTTTATGCTGTCCTCGGCTCCAGGAAGACACTTCAGGACTAGGAAGAACCAACCAGCCCTCAGTCCCCACAGTCAAGTCAGGATCCTTCTTCCTGCCCTTTGAGAAGACTTTCAGGCCACTTAAGCATCTAGAACTTTATCTCCGGGGGCCCCTGCCTGCTTTCAGGGCCTCCTTGGCCCAGCCACGCTGAATCTCTATTTTGCACATCCATTCCACTTCTGGTCCGTGGAGACCTTACTCTTGCTTTTGGTTCTAATGTGTTTGTTTTCCTTCTAGGATCTCCATTGCAGATTCACTTATCTCTGCATATTTGACCTCGGAGAACCCGGCGGGACTGCCAAGAGGTGTTAGAGGTTGCGCTAACCTGTGACAGATGCTGTTTCACCTTGTCGAGTTTCCCAAACCACACGGTGTAGACAGGTCAGCCCTGAGTTCTGTGTGGACGTGCCTCCGAGGGGGCTGATGGAAGGGACAGCGTCTGCCACGTGCAGCTCTTGGTCATCAGGGAGTCAACCTCACCCTCAAATAACTACAGTGAGGACACTGGTGTGTCCCGTTCTTAACCAGAAAGCAGAAAGCGCGGCTCATCATAACCGAGCAAAGCAAAATTCCTAGTAGATTTTCCCATGTGAAAAATTGACCGATGTACCATCTACTGTGAGTTTTGTTGCTGTCATTTGAGACAAAATTGGAGTTTGCTAAGCAAAGGTATTTTAAAAATTAATTTTTAAAACTATTTTTAACGATGTCTGTTTGTGATGTCTGTATGTGACTCGGTGACCACGGGTAGCTATGCCCATGGAGGCTAGAAGAGGGTGTTGGATCCCCTGAAGCTGGAGTGACAGGTGGCTGTGAGCCTACCCGGCTTGGGTTCTGGGAACGGCAGGAGTGACATCCCCTCTTAAGGAGCCATCGCTCACTCAGATTTAAGCATGGGAGAGATAGGGGCAGGCTTAGGAGAGTAAGCATCTGCTATTTTGAATTCTTATGAGGATTAAATCATACAGTCAACTGTGATGATTTGAATGAGAGTGGATCCCATAGGCTCATTTACTTCAAAGCTTGATCCTACTTAGTGGAACTATTTAAGAAGGATTAGGAGGTGCAGCCTTGTCGAGGAGGTGTGCCACTGGGCTTGGGCTTTGAGGTTTCAGAAGCCAAGTCCCTGCTCTCTCTGCTCCCAGCTTGCGGATCAGATGTGAGCTCTCAGCTACTGCTCCAGCACCGTGCCTGTCCGCTGCTGCCACACGCCCCGGTGTGATGGACTCTCCCTCTGGAAACTGTAAGCAGTCCCCCCCCCCAATTAAATGTTTTATGAGTTTCCTTGGTCATGATGTCTCTTTATAGCAACAGAACAGTGACTAAGACATCAACTAACAGACTCAGTATCTGGCACAAAACTATTAGCTATCACTGTGTCAAAGGCCCTATGTCTTCGGAACTCGTGAACACTCATCTGTGAGCAAGTGTGCATGTCCGAGAAGAGACCCGGTGAGCAACATGAAGAGAGATTGCTCTGCCCTATCGATGATGCAGAGATACGACTGGGTATGCATACGATGGCGTTGTTTCTAGTGTCAGGCTGTCCTCGAATTCACTGCAGAAACGGTAGACTTAGTGTTGGATTTCACAGGGATAAAAGCTTCCCGAGGAGTTTAGTGTCCTGGGATGTCAGGTGTCATGGGAAGCTTAGGTGTTCACAGCCAAAGGTAATTAAGTATGCCAGCTGGTGTATGACAGAGAAAGCAGCAAGCGTATCACACGTTTCTGTAAGCCATGGGCATTTCAGTTCAGGAAGTGTCCTGCAGATCCCACTTCACACCTAACGTATTAAAGTGACAAAAAGACACCTCTCCAGCCAGGTTGGTGTATCTTACATGAAATGCTTGGGATCGGAAGTGTCACCCACTGAAAAGGGTTTTGATTTAGTGTGGATTTTTCCACTTGGGGCACTGAGACAAGACTTAACAAAGTTCATTTGGGATTTTGGATTAGAGGCGCTCAACCTGCATATAAAGCTGAGATTCTTCTAGAAAAATCTAAAACAAGTGGACACAGAGCAGGGTAAATACCACCTAAGTTGTTGAACAGGGGAAACTTAATGGGACCCGGGAGGGTCTCTGCATGGCGTGCCCCTGTGGCGTTGGGAGGGATTTCCCAGTGACACCGAGCTGGACTAGTGATGTACTGACAGAGTAAGTTTATTTACTTATTTTCCAGCTTTTCCAGCTGTAAGCAGGCGGCCTGACGGTAGCCCACTGTGGATCAAAGCCTTTAAAAGAAGTAAAGGGCTTGCCCTTGTAGCTGAGAGCCAGGGAGATGCTGTCTGAAACATCTAGATCATTCTATAGGAAAAGGAAACTTTGAGCGTGGTCCAAGACTTTGTACATATTTAAAGAAAAAGAATAAATGCCAGCAGCCACCTTCATTTTTAAAATACTTTTACCAGTTCGTTGATAATTTCACTGTTAAAGGCAATGTTATTTTGGTCACACTCATTCCTAACTCTTCCCCTAACTCCTCCTTCCAGATCTGTCTCCACACACCTACTCCCAAACTTAATGTTCTCTTTTTTTTAAAAAAAAAAAATGCTTGTCTTTAATAGCCTGTGAGTTCAATTTGAGCTGCCCACATATCCCCAGATGTGGGCCCATCCAATGGGGCGTGTTCTACCTACCAGGAGCCACACCCTTCAAGATCAACTTCCTCTACCAGAAGCCGGCACCTGTCCTTAGCTCAGTGCCTTCTGGACACGACAGGGCTGCTGTGCTCATGGACAGGCACAGCTGTGCTAGCCTGCACACCAGGCTGCCTTCATTTTTACAGTCTAAAGGTGTCAGCGCAAGAATTTTTTTTTTTGACATGCTGTATATTTTTTAAAGTGCCCTCAGCCTTGGCATTGGATAGGTAGAAGGTAATCACATGTTTACTGGACACACTCGACTCCTAAGTAGCGGGTGGCATCCCAAAGCCTTGTTTCTTCACTGACAGATGCTGCAGTTGGGACCTTATTAAGTCTCATGTAAGAAACTAGAACAAAAATACCTCTCCTTCTAACTCTAGTCTTCCCCACCATGCAAATTAGGAAATTAAAATGATACTTTCTGGAATTACAAATGGACAATTATCTCCTCATCTGGAAGGATCTGGAATATTCCTCAATAATCCTGGTGGTCAGACTACCTGCTGTTCAGTTTAATGTTTCCTTCCAGGAATCATTAAAATAAGTTAAGACTCACTAAAAATGAGGTATGTGGCCATTTCAGACAGTCTAAAATGAAAGAGGGAAATTTAGAAAAATGGTAGTGTTTGTGCTTAGCATAAATCTGAAATGACATAATCGATGTCATACCCAAGCCCAGGCCCAGAACACTCGTGTTTGGGATGGTTCAGAATTTGTTTTTAAATTTGATCTGTTTCTCTACAATCCCACCAGCACCAGGACAATGTCAACACAGAACCAAGTCCTCAGATTGGATCGGCAAGGCTGCCCATGAGGAAGAAGGTTTTCCAGGCTGTACCATACGCGGACAGACAAAAGCACAGGATTAAAACCTTTACCAGACTTCCATCGCTACTTGAAAATCTTTTGTGCCCACAGGAGCTCCCCTTTTGGTCTTCCTACAGTCCACTAAAAATAACATTAGATTGGGGCTACAGAGATGGCTCCGTGGTTATGAAGACTGGCTGCTTTTTCAAAAGACCCAGGTTCTGTTCGCAGCCCCCGTGTGGCAGCTTCCAACAATCTGTAACTCCAGTTCCAGAGGATACATTGGCCTCTTCTGACCTCTGAAGCCACCAGGCATACAGACGGTACACAGACATACATGCAGGCAAAACACTCATGTACGTTAGTCAGATAGATGGATGGATGGATAGATAGATAGACAGACAGACAGACAGATAGATAGATCTGAAGTAATTTCTAAAAATTTAAGGTTAAAGCTCCCTTTAAATTGCACCTTAAAAGAAATACAGGAATACACTCTCTTTTGAAATATTCAGACAACACGGGTTAAGCTAGTATCCTCCAATCTTCCACTTTCAGTCCTGGTTTCCTTCTGAGCTAGAATTTTCCACTTTTATCAGTATGTAATTCCAGATCACTTATTTATTACATGAATTTGCATGTCTAGCCAGTGGACCTCTGGACACTAAACCACTCACTTTATCTGGAAGTCACTGACATGTCTGACTCCTCAGCTTTTACAATTGCCTCCTGTGATGGTCAGTCTTGGTTGCCAGCGTGACTGGATGGAGAGATGTCTCAGAGATTAGTAAAGCGAATTCATGGGTATGTCTGCGAAGGCACTTCCAGAGAGGACTGGGACTGCAGGGAAAGGGGAAGAGTCTCCTTAAATTTGGGTGACACCATCAGATAGGCTGGGAGCTTGGGGGGGAGAGGGATGAAAGGGAACTGGACGAAGCCAGCCGCGTCGCACTCCCTGCACAGGGTCATCTGTTGCTGCCGCCAGGCCCACTCCGGACTGAGGCTTCTCTGTTCTTTTGTCCTGGACTCGTGCCAGTGGCTTTCCTGGAGTTCCAGGCTTTCATCTCAGACTGGGGTGCATGCATTGTTGGTTTCCCCCTCACACAGAGGCTCCCAGCTTCTCAGACTGAGCAGCTAATGAGTCCCCCACCTTCCCAGGATGGAGTCAGCCATTCTTGTAACACCCGGCTACTCACAGAAACGAAATAAGTTACTCATGGCCAAAGCCTTTCAAAAGAAAAATCAGAAAAATGTTTCTACCAAGTAAGGTTGTGCACCAGTCCTTGGGAGTCTGAGGCAGGAGGATTGTGAACTCAAAACCAGCCCAAACTACACAGAGAGACACTATTCTATACAGAACTAGAAAAACAAACATGATCTTCATAAGGACTCACAAATGATCCCAAATAGCCAAAGGAATCCTATGCAAAGAGAGTAAGGCGAAGGAATCACAGTACTGGATTTCAAACTACAACACAGAGCTATAGTGGCACAGACGGCGTGCTCCTACCGCAGAAACGGACATGTGGACCAAGGGGAGGGAACACAGGGCCCAGAGATAAACAAATACACAGCCAAAGTGACTTGATTTTAACAAACATGCTGAAAACATCTGCTGAGAGAAGACAGACTCTTTAACACATGGTTCCACATGTCGGAAAAAATGCAACTAGCTTCAAGTCTGTTATCCTGCACAAAGATCAATGTACGAGTCGGGGAAATGATCTAATTATGTTACAGTCTAAAAAATAAATAGATAAAATTTAAAAATCAATTCAAAATGAGTCCAAGACCTTAATATAAGGCCCAACACTCTAGCACTTCTAGAGAAAAATACAGATAAAAACTCTTCGAGATACTGGCACGGGCAAGAACAGCCTGGCTAGGACTCAAATATCAACAGCAAGAATTGACAAGTAGGATCACATGAAATTTAAAAGCTCTGTACAGTCAAGGGAACAATGATCAGATTAAAGAGGTAGCCTACAGAATAGGAGAAAATATTCTTCTAGTTATTCATCTAATAGGGAATATATATATATATATATATATATATATATATATATATATTTGAATACTAATAAATCATTCAACAACTAGACACGTGGATTAAACTGTTTCAAAAGTAGAGACGCAAATTATCAATAAATTTATGAGAAAATCTTCCATATCCTTGGCCATATGGGAAATGAAAAGCAAAACCAGACGAGTTTTCATCCTACCCGAGTCAGGATGACTACTGTTAGGAAAACAAACAAATAAAAGCATATCGCGTGGGAAGATAAAGGACCCTTCACGTATTGCTGGGAGAACACAAACAACTCCAGCCTGTATAAGCTGGTAACTTACACAGTTATATTTTTATGTTGTGATCAAACACTGTGGCCAAAAACGACTTGGGAGGGGGCAGGGCGTAACAGCTGGCGTTGCGGCAGGAGCAGGAAGTCGAGAAATGGATCATATTTTCAGCCACATAGAGACAGCAGAGGGAGAGCAAGCTGGAAGTGGGAAAAGGCTTTAACCCGTCCGGTACGGTACTTCCTCTAGCAAGACTTCCCCTTCCTACAGGTTACATAATCCTCCCAAACAGCGCCACCCACTGGGAGCCAAGTGTTCTAATAGGTGAGCCTATGGGGAATAGTTCTCATTTAAATCACCACCAAAAACCAAAGCAAAACAAAAGCAAAAAACCTAAAAATAGAACTACCATATGAACCAGAAACTACCCATATGATATGCCCGAAGTGTATGTACTCAGAGAATCAAAGGTACCAAACCATAGGTATCGATACATTGGTATTATCTTGAACTGGTCATAATTAGTCACAGATTCAGTCTAGATACCATCCGAGGATGAGTGAGCTAAAACCAAACATTTTTACACACACGCACATACATGCACTCTCACAATGAAGGCTTGATCAGCTGTAGGAAAGAATGAAATCATGTTGCTTTCAAGAAAATGGTCGCAACTAGAGATCAGCGTATTTAGCAAACTAAGTCAGACACAGATACAATAGGCTTCCTTTCATGTGAGAAATCTGTATTTTTTAAAAAATATGGAAATAGAACATGAGCTGTTTGAGAAGACGGAGTCCAAAGGGAAAGCTTAAAAGCGAGCGGGAGCATAGCCACATGTGTGAAGTGACAAAGAGCCAGATGTGTAGCAGTAGCTGCTGTGGCAGCTCACCAGGGAAGACAAGGGGGCCATATTTCATACTTAGAAACCTTGCCAGACCTCAGCAGAGGGAACCACTGTCATGGCACGCGCCACCTTGACGGTGGAACCCCGAGTGTCTGAGCTCAGGTGTTTTTATTGAGTCAGAACTCCTTAAGTGCTCTACTGATATTACGTGCAGATCATCAGCAATGAAACAACCCTCCCCTCCATAAATCCAACACCTGCAGACAATATAAAACGCCCTAGACGGCCCCTCGCTCAACAGTGCATAAAAGAATTACTTTATATATAACCAAAAATAAACTTCTGTAACACAGATTAGGTGTCTGGAAGGTCTGAGAGCCAGGTGGGGATTCGCAGCCAGGTTCTCTGCAGGGCGGAGGTACAACCAGCTTTTCCTTTTGGAATGACTGGAGTTGTTGAATGATGGATGGATTATTAGCAAGCCAGCCCAGAGACAGAAACACCAGTAAATGTTGTTGCAAGCATCCAGCTGAGAGATGAAAATGTGCCCGGCACGATGGAGAGAGACTCACTGTAGATAGGAAAGGAGGTGTGTGTGTGTGCGTGTGTGTGTGTGCGTGTGTGTGCGTGTGTGCATGTTAGACCACATTGCTAGGATTTTATTTTTACCTTTTTACATGAAAGTATGCTCTATAAACAGACGCAGGTTCTCTCGCCTTCCAACTAGCAGTTCAGGTCTCAGCGTGAGAAGAACCAAGAATGTAGAGCTACGTGAGCCCTCTGTAAGTCACGACCTCACCTGTGTAAACCCACGTTTTCTCACTATAATCCTCTAAAGTTGGAAGGGCAGCTTTGATCTCCTTTGTTGTACAGAGGGAAACTGAGTCAAAGAGAGGTCAAGTGTCACAGGTAAAGTGACAAGGAAGCAGGATATTTGACCCAAGTTTTAATCTTGTTTTCGAGACAGGGTGTCTCTGTTGTAACCCTGGCTGTCCTGGAACTCACTCTGTAGACCAGGCTGGCCTTGAACTCACAGAAACCCTCCTGCCTCTGCCTCTCGAGTGCTGGGATTAAAGGCGTGTGCCACCACTGTTCGGTTTGACCCAAGTTTTAAAAATCCATTGCAACTGATGCTTCTACACCCCAGCTTACACCAAAGCTGGCCATGGCCAGTGTAGGAATGAGAGGCTGGTACCAGCCCTCGAAAAGAGGCCTAGACGGCCGGCAGAAGAGCTCCAGTCAGGACGCAGAGAT
Source organism: Cricetomys ansorgei (assembly GCA_026225945.1). Taxonomy (NCBI): domain Eukaryota; kingdom Metazoa; phylum Chordata; class Mammalia; order Rodentia; family Nesomyidae; genus Cricetomys; species Cricetomys ansorgei. Next base: position 2,010,420 of record JAMJFZ010001797.1, read on the forward strand.
CCGGAGGTTGGCTTTCAGAGCTGAGGATGGCATGTTTCTTAATTGTTAAAGTTTGACCACAGAGAACAGATTTGAAACGACCCCACCTTCACTCTGATGAGCCGCCGTGCTCCTAAGTGCAGGAACTTGAAAGTGTGTGTAAGGTGAGGGAGGGGTGGGCTGAGAGGTTGGGCCTGCCACGCACGTGGTACCTCAGCCCAGAGCAAGAGTCAGAGAAAGTTGCATCAGCACGCTATTGGCACAGCTGGATGAAAGTATGGTGCATGTGTGTGTGTGTGTGTGTGTGTGTGTGTGTGCGTGTGTGTGTACATGCATATATTGTTTAAGTGTTTAGGTTTTACTTTGAGTTATTAAAATATGGGTATCTACATAAATAAGACATTTGAGTAATTTTCCTCTGGTTGTAAACAGAGTGTTTGGGCTTCATGCAGTGGTGAACGGTCTTGTGTACAGACTTCTCTTTGTCGTGTAAAAAAATTATCTCATTTAAATCGTACACTATTACTGCAAGAATTACTTGAGACTCATGGGCAAAGTGGGACCTGAGAGTGGGAGAAATGTAGTGTGGGGAGATGCCCGTGACAGGCTTCGTGGTAATTTTGACGAGAGATCATTTCATGGCCAATTTAGAGCATGCGAGGCGAGTCTCGAGTCTGGCTGTTTCTTTATTTTTAAAATGTCAAGACAATTATTGTCTTTTGCAGTCACAGAGCCTGCCAGCCGGTCAAATCCAGACTCCCTCCTTGGTTCTAGTAGGCCCTATAAGAAGAGGACTAAGCCTATCTGGTCCTTAGCTGACCTAGCATTGGGAATAAGGTGCTGTCTGCTGAGGAGGTCCATGAGGGAAGATGGGGAGGCTGAGGCCTGTAACCTCTGCAGTGGGGCCCCTGGTGCACAGGAGCGACGGGGAGGACTGTGCACCATCACCTCTGCAGTGGGGCCCCTGGTGCACAGGAGCGACGGGGAGGACTGTGCACCATCACCTCTGCAGTGGGGCCCCTGGTGCACAGGACGACGGGGAGGAGATCACCTGCAGTGGGGCCCCTGGTACACAGAATGACGGGGAGGACTGTGCGCCATCACCCATGCACAGCTGACTGGAGGCCTTCCTGGGTAGCCCCTGACCTTTTCTGAACTTTTTTTTTTTGTCCACACATTTTTCTTTTTATAAAGTGAATCATCAGTATTTCAATATAATATTTTTATGCTAAAATCTGGATTCTTCAGGCTCTGGAAATATCACAGGATTCACTATGTTAGGTTTCTGCCCCCACATGGTAATGTCTGGCCTCTTAGATGGAACTGACCCTTTCTATTGGGCCTCCCTGGGGCTTCTCTCCTGCCCTCCCAGTTCTGAGGCTGAACAGCACGTGCTCATGGAGCCGGCGTTCCCCACGCTAGCCCAAGCTTTGTGGTTCTCCTGGTGTAGAGCTAGACCCTGAGGTACGGTGGTGCATGAAGCCACGATCATTTTGCATTCTAGGTGTAAAATTATAATAGTATTAAAAGAACAATGTGCGATGACGTTTATAAATATGGATGGATCCAGGATCAGGAGTGGTACAGGTTTGCTGAGAGAAACTCAACGGCTATCGTTAGAAAACCCGAGGAGCGTCCTTAAGTATACGACAGCAGCAACAGCAAGACATCCCAAAGTGGAACGCATGCTCTCTATTCTCGGGGGAGGTGAGCGTGTCATACTCAGCTCCATCTGCATTGCAGACCGGGAGATTTCCTACAGCAGGTCTGTGGACTGTTTCCCGAGATGAAGACTCAACTAGAAGAATAATTAATAGAGCAGAAGCATCTTGTGATGGCCATGGAGTCCTTTCATGACCTCAGTGGACTTGAGATGACCATTTAAAGCATCTGTCTTCCCTGGCCTCCCCATTCTCATTTGTAAATAAGCCATAGGTTCCCGTCCAGCTCTAAGGCCCTACGATCTGTTAACAAAAGAGTTAGTATTTCAAGGAAAAGGGGTCAGCATGTCATCAGGTATCACCTTGCCTGCCTTCCTAGGTACCAAAATGTCTTTGAGGGATGGGGAAAGTAAGTTTCAAAACATGAGTTAAGAAGGAATAAAGAAGCTGGGCCATTGTGGCGCACACCTTTAATCCCAGCACTCCGGAGGCAGAGGCAGGTGGGTCTCTGTGAGTTCGAGGCCAGCCTGGTCTACAGTGAGTTCCAGGACAGCCAGACTTACAACAGAGAAACTCTGTTTCAAAAAACAAAACAAAACACACAAACAAAAAGGAGTTAGGATCATTATTATAAAACAGGATCAGACAAACCAGAGTGTGCTACTGGTGAGAGGCTGACACACAGGGAGAGCAAAGCAGAAGCTCTGAGAGGCCTGGAAGTTATAAGATGAAGGAATTATATCTTGGGGCAGAGAATTTAATCTTTTTATCTTAGAGCTGGGGATATAGCTAAGGGGTTTAGCACTTGCTCAGCATGTGCAAGGTCATGGTTACCAGCATTGAAAAATAAAAATTAAAAACAAAAACACACACACACACACACACACACACACACACACACACACACACACACTTACACACATACACATACACACACATACACACACATACACACAGAGACACACACATACACACACATACGCACACATACGCACACACACACACACATGCACACCAATGAGGGGGGCAGGAAGAGAGAAAGAGAGAATAGGAATTTAGTCTTGGTCTAGAAAACAGCCTTTTATCTGGGTAATTGTGTAGACCAGGTTACACCCGTATAACCCTCTCCCCACAACACTAATGACTGGATCTAGTAGTATTGGCATCCAAAAGGCATTACAGCCTAAAGTGCACTGGGATTACTGTATGGCAGTTCAGCTACCAGACAAGAAGCCATAGAGAGAGACTCTAGACTTTTTTTTTTTAAGCTGGTGGCTGAAGGTTTCCACCCATTTCCTTATACTCTGCTTGAGTCCTACGTCCTTCGTGGTCTTTGGCCACTCTCTGCCTCCCAAGTCTGTTTGCCCTGGATCAGAAAAGAAAGAAGTAAAGAGAATTCACTGTCCAGCTCTCTGGCCACAGTACCACCTGCCTATTGGCAGAGCATCATCTCCCCAACGTAAGTGATTGAGAAGTTTGATATTGTGTTTCTTAAAGTCTCCCACCTCTTCTACAAAGGCATGGCAGCACACGCCTTTAGTCCCAGTACTGGGGAGGCAGAGGCAGGAGGATCTCTGAGTTCGAGGCCAGCCTGGTCTACAGAGTGAGTCCCAGGACAGCCTGAGTTACTGCAGAGAAACCCTGTCTTGAAAACAACAGCAACATTATTGTGGAAGGTTACTTTTAGTTATGTATAAAATATTTTATGCACTGTTGGGTGAGGGTCTATCCCAGGTCTTGGAGTTTTGTATTGTCTGCAGGTATTGGGTTTATGTGGGGGATGTTAATTGCTAATGATCTGCAGTGCTATCAGTAGAACACCTGAGGAGTTCTGCATCAATAAAAACACCTGAGCTCAGACGCTCAGGGTGACTGTAGATCAAGTATGGTGTTGGCCAGGACGGTGGTTCCTTCTGCTGAGGTCTTGCAGGGTTTGCAGTTATGAAATATACCTCCTTGTCTCCTTGGTGAGCTGCCACAGTAAGTGTACTACTACAAATAATAATAATAATAATAATAATAATATAATAATAAATGGAACAGCAATTATTGTTGGCCAAGTAGAATTGAGGTTGCAAGATCCAAAAGGTTTTGAAGACAGTTTGAAACAGAAAAATAAAGCCAGCTGTTCACCAGACTCCATGATTGCCCTACTAAGTGTTCTAGAGCACCAGCCAGACACACTTAATTCAGTCCTTCACAGGACCACCAGAAGTTTTGTTCTGCCCACCATGAGGGGGTGGAATGGAGCCTGGGGCAAAAGTGGAATTGCCCTAGCCTTCTCAAAGGAAGAGCATAGCCAGAGCCCTCTAGAGACATCTGGGAGAGTCTAGAGTGGACATGTGAGCAGAGGGGCAAGGGGTGAGGGGGAGAGGGGAACCAGGTGTGGTAGCCAAGAGAGCAAAAGGTAAAAGAGGGCGGGTAACCAAAATGGCTGGATTATATAGGGAAGGACCTCTCAGGTGAGGGCAGGCCAGCCTCTGGGCTGGAGAGTTCAGGGTGCCTAGCAGTGTGTGTGTGTGCATGTGTGTGTGTGTGTGTCAGTGTCAGTCATACCCTGTAATAGGTAGGGAGTGAGGGATGCTGGGAGAACCTGGCTTGGTGTCTGCTCTTTGATATGTTAAGTAGGCACCTTAGCCATTTGTCCCAGGGTTTGAGACCTAACAAGAATGTCAGTCAAGTTGGTAATGAAGATTATTGACCACGCCCATGATGACTGGTCTGAAGTCATGTTCTTGGAGACTTTCTGAATGGTCTCGTTGCAGGCTGGCTTCAGCAGCACACTAGTTAGTGCGAGCATCTTGGACTCTGATATCATTGTTAAATGCAGTCATCGTACATGAGCATAAAGCAAAGACAGATCAACCATTGTCAATGCCATGGACTGGAAGATCACCCTAGCCTTATGTTACACAGTCCTTCCGCTATTATAAATAAGTGGTTTGCCAGCTGTGGATGCCATGAAATCAGGAAAAACATGGCAAACTGTTTCCTTTAAAGATACATGCATATTTTTCTATTTTTCAACAGGTAAGCAAAATGATTATATTTTATATAAAATAAAATATGGTGACCGCCCAGTCAGAGCCGAGTGACAACCGCACTCTTTTGTTTTAAGCGAGATGCAAAAAAAAGTATTATCAATTATTAACGTAGCTCATGTCTAATGAATGCTATTCAGCTCTTCCTCACAACCACCCTGGGCAATGTGTGATTATTACTGTCTGCGTTAGACCACGGGAAAGTGAGACCTGAGTTCTCAGAGGCAGTGCGGGGAGGGCAGGATTGTACCAGCAGGTGGTCTGGTATCAGCCACCAAAGTTCTCCTCTCCTGTGAGCTGTCTTCAGTGCAGTGCTCATGTAAGTGAGCTTCTTAGCACATTTCTAACCCTTCCTACCAGTGGGGTTAGCTGGTTGGATTTATCACAGGGCAGCTCTGTTCTGTTCCCAGTGTTGACTTGACAGCACGGAGCCTTCTTGACAAATATTGCTCATTGAAAGGGGAAGCGGGTTCATTTCTATTAATGGCTCAGATGTTCATCTCCTAGTCTGATTTTAACATAGACTTCTTTTTTCTGTATGGTAATTGCAGGTTCCCTTGAACTGGAACAGAGCATTTTCTCCTCGAGGGTTGAAGAAAGCAGCAGAACAAACATTGCATGGAGGTCCTTGCTGCTTCGTCCACAGAGTGCTTCTGTCTCTGACCCCAAACAAAGTTTTCGTCGGGGCTTTGACTTTCTTGTTGCCTCGGCTAGGCTACGAGCAGAACCTCACGCTCACCCGCAGCTGTGGCAGAGTGAGAGGGTAGGACATTCTCATTTAGAGCCCATTAGGTTAGCAAGGGGCATCACTGTGGCGTGAATTTGGAAGATTCTTAAATGAATTGTTAACACAAAAGGGACAGAGGATTGTGGGTTGAAAATAATGTTTGCAACAAAGCCATAGCCTGAGTCTGGGCCTCACCAATTCCTCCAAGGAGACACTGGGAACAACACTGTTGTAACCCTGGCTGTCCTGGAACTCACTCTGTAGACCAGGCTGGCCTCGAACTCACAGAGATCTGCCTGCCTCTGCTTCCCGAGTGCTGGGATTAAAGACACGTACCACCACCACCTCGACTGCACTGAGTTTCATTTCATTTTATTAGCTTCTAAAGGGGAAGAATCCTGTTGTGTTGAACTGCTTAATTGCCATGGTGGTACTCTGGGGGGTTTGGAGCCAGGGGCACCCAGAAGCCTATGGGAGAGTCCTACCCATCTTCGTAGGAAATGGGTCCCTAAACTTCTTTGTCGAGTACACCAGTGAAAATGTTTTCTTAACCACTAAATCTTGGCTGTATGCATAAAACACAAACGTGACCCCTTCACGATAGGCTGGGTTTTGTCAGGTTGACACTAGATAGGATCATCTGGGAAGAGGAGATCTCAATTGAGTTAATGCTGCCAACAGATTGGCCTAATTCAAGGACATCAGAATGCATCTGAAGTATTACCAGAAATATACAGCGCCTTCATTGTCTCAATGGCCTTAAAACTCCTCCGGTCCAGAGGGTCCTGCATTCCATGCCAACGTCTGCCTCACAGTTGCTGAACCTCCAGCCTGGGTGATGTAGTGAGTTCGGGCTGGCCAGAGCTACAGAGCGAGACCTTGTCTAAATAAATGAGTGAGCAAGTGGATAAATAAATACCATCTACTCTAGCTTCTACCATGCCATACAGAAAGAAACTGATGGCACTTCCCCGCCGTCGTCACCCTTCAAAGTCACGATCTGCATTATTACAGGGAAATGTAATCGCTTTTAACAATCATCTTTCTTTTCCTTATATCTCACCCCTCTCATGCGATTTTTCTTATGAGGCCATTTGAAAATCCCTAACCACTGATTAAGTTGCAGTTTGCATCTGATTACACGATGACCTTCACGGACCATTTCGTGGGATTTCCCTGCTGTTATGATAGCAGTTGAAACGTAATGCTTTTACACTGCGTTGGCTACGTGTCCGTTTATGCGTTTCTTCATGCGACATAAAGAGACAATAAACAGGAGTGCTTTGTTCTTTATTTATAAACTGTTGAAGCATTAGTGTTCTTATCCCTGGCAAGAGCAAGGAGACCTGTACATACGCTGTTGAGATCTCCCTTCAGATCGTCAGTGGTAACTGGTAATGTTTACTGAATAAACAATGCTTTTGTTCTATGAATATATTTTCACAGAACAGTCATTAAGTCCTGCTTTTGAAATTTACAGCAAAAATGCCGAAGATTAAGGCCAGCGCTAACCATTCAGAGCATATTCGTTTCATTTTATTGAAGACAGAAGAAATCTATGAGAGAGAGAGACTACAGGAAATTATTCCTTATAAATTCAACAGGAGCAAGCAGGCTTGAAATGTTTGTTTGCTACAACCTTGTTCATTCTAGCAAAACATTAGAAACCAGTCACCTGTCTATCGACAGGAGGTAGATTAGAGTTTGTGGCTGATTCACCCGTCGGGACAGAAAACAAGGCAAGCAGCAGTGTGGATGAGTCTCGATAGTGTTATGTAGTGGGAAATACACGGATGTGAAGAAGAGCCAAAGGGGTGTCTGCAGATGAGGGTGGAAAGTCGCCTTGGCAACTAGACTAGATGGAGGGAGACCAAAGAAAACCTTCTGGGCCAATGTAAAGTTCTGTAACTTGATACTGGGTGGCATAGACACTTGTCAAACGCCATCCAATTGGATGTTTAAGGTCGGTGCATCATATGTAGGTTACACAGTAGTGACAAAGCACAGCAGCCGAACACACAAATTTGGAAAAAATCTATACCAGAGATGCAAATGATGGCGCCCCGACATGTCCTAACCTCTATGGGGTATAATTTGGTTTTGACATCACAGACTTTATGAAGGCCTTTTGGTGCTCTCTTGCTGCCCTTGAGAAAGAGGGAAGTTTTGCATGGGGTTGTGTGAAGAGACTAGAAGGCTTCCGTTCCCACCTGGTTATCACCAGGAAGAGTGGGAGCCCTTCACCGATTGACCATTGATGCTGCAGAGAGACCATGGTTCAACCATGGATGAAAACCACACCATGCAGACATGATGGATCACACAGGTAGAGCTCCATGTACCTCCTGTACACCACCGCTCACAGAAGCCCGTGAAGTCTCAGTCCCACCTATGAAAACTTGGGTGGGTAAGTCAACTAGTTACTTGTTACAACTAATCCCTCAACTAATTACGCATTTCCTTCTGTTTATTTATAGTGTAACAGTGAACAACTTTCTCAACACTGTGGATGGTTCTAAATAACCAGGCCTGTATGTACAACCTTTTCCTGTAACTCTGTAGCCCATTGCCACTCTAGCACCGAGCGTAGTAGTGTGATGTCCTTTGACTAAGAAGTCACCTAGCTGACCTGAAATTGACCACAAGTTTGTGATGGAGCCCAGTGAAACACAGAGTAATTGTCCAGTTGAGCCCAAATCAGATCACTATTTCACAGAATCATGAAATAAATTTAATAAATCGAGAATGGTCTGTTGTGCAAATAGCTAATAGATGTCAAACTACAACACTAAGTAAAAACTCACTTTGCTTCTTAAGGCAAGAAGAAGAAAAAATCACAATGCGAATAAAGACGTGGCGTGGTTTCAAAACTCTTCACCGATGCTGCCGCCTTACGAAATACCTCTCGTCAAAAGGAAGGCGGGAGTCTTTACAATGGAAGCTGTACGTTCGTTGTGAGAAGAATCCTGGGAAAACATTTCTAGAAGGACTTCCGAGGATTAAAGGAAAGTTCTAGGAGTATTCAAGAGGCGTGGAGAGCAGGGGCACCCCTGAATGAGTGGCCACTCTTGAGAGCACGGCCGTGCCGATGACCCCAGCACCTCAGAACCCTGGGAATGGCAAGGCCTTCGGCTGAGTAGGGTATCCATGGTAACAGCGTGTGCTGAAGGCGCCCACCGCAGCTTCTTTCTCCACGACAACTGCGGCCTGAGACTGCTCCCTTATAGAGACACCCCCATACGCTGAGGCTTGCTAACCTGCCTCCTCGCTCAGCTCTACATGATAAACTCTCTGTGTTTCTGGACTGCTGGCGAGTCTCCGTCGGCGTGCCAGGCCCACGTGATCCCAGCTTTTCTGCACACGTGTCGGTCTTTTCTTCATCCCCCAACAGCTCCAGTTGGGTCAGTCTCAAAGCCTTGCGGGTCGTGGCTGGGAGGCAGCGTTCAGGTAACCGCGGGAGGAGCGAACGAGGCTGGCCTGCGGTGAGTATCAAAATCAGTAACGGCAGGAGACAACGGACTGGCCTGGAAGTTTCCACTGGAGAAAGTGACTGTGCTTTACACGCCAGTCACGGAAAGCCATGTGAAGACAGTGCCACGAAATGTGTATCTGAAGGACAACGGAAGTCTGAGAATAAAAGGGCAAAATGCTGGACAGACTCATAAGGAAATTCGAAGCTGGCTGAAAATACGGAGATGGGTTACAGCGTTAAATATTCACAGTCAATTTCGCACTCCTTATTTCTGTTCAGAGGGATCGAGTCATCAAAACAGTCTACTATCTCGGATTTGTACAGGAAATACAGCAAGACCAGGAAAGAAGAACTGTTAGAACTAAGGACAAGCCGGGTGGTGGTGGTGGCGCAGGCCTTCAATCCCGGCACTCGGGAGGCAGAGGCAGGCGGATCTCTGTGAGTTCGAGGCCAGCCTGGTCTACAGAGTGAGTTCCAGGACAGCAGAGTTACACAAAGAAACCCTGTCTCAGAAAACAGCAACAAAAGTAGGGACACGGTGGTGTTCACGCTTGAGGTTGGGCAAAATGAGATCCGTAGGGTCGCTGTAGTTTTGCTATGTGCCCTGAAGTCCTGTGTTTGAAACATTCTCTCCAGAAGTGAGGCCTTTTGGGACATGTTGAGGCCAGAGGGAAATCCAGAAACAGGGCTGGAGAGACGGTTCAGCAGTTAGTGGCTGCCTCTGCAGAGGACTGGGCTCAGTTCCCAGCACACGCATAGCTGCTCAAAATTGTCCATTAACTCTGGTTCCAATGGTTCCAAAACCCACTTCTAACCTCCATAGGCACCGTGTGTACATGGTGCATAGACACACATGCAGGCAAAACACCCGTACTCATAAGATTAAAACAGGGAAGTAAGCAGAGAGGATTTCTGAGATCGTTCATTGAGGGTAGAAGGAAATGGCCCCATAGACAGAAGGCTACTTCAGTGTCCCTGGTAATCAAGGCATCCGAGACAGAGACGAGACACTCTGGGTTTATTTAGATTATTAAGAGTGTGCATCCGCTCTGCCACTGTGGTGGAGCTGCCATCGTGGTGCAGATTGACGTGAAGACCCTCCTGGGGAAGACCCTCCAGCTCCAGATTGAACCCTCAGACACTACAGAAAATGTAAAAGCCAAGATCTAGGCTAAAGAAGGAATTCCTCTGCCCAGTAGAGGCTGGTATCTGCTGGTAAGCAGCTGGAAGGTGGCCGTACGTTGTCTGACTACAGCATCCAAAAGGAGCCCGCCCTTCATCCTGCGCTGAGACTTCCGTGGCCCTGCTGAGGAAGGGAAGAAGTCCCACACCACACCTGGGAAGAGCACACGAGGGAAAAAAGGTCAAGTTGGCTGCGCTGAAGTATGACAAGATGGATGAAAATAGCAAAATTATCCACCTTCGTTGAGAGTCTCCCTCTGAAGAATGAGGTCCTGGGGTTTGCCTGGCTGGCTACTTTGACAGACATTACTGTGGCCAGTGTTGTCTGATTCGCTGCTTCAGCAAACGGAAGACAAGTAGTTGTGTATGAGTTAATAAAAAGACAGGAACTGACGATAAAAGATATGCTAAGAGAGAAGCTGATAGAGAAATCAGCGTGTATGTCCGGATCTGTCCTTTTGTCTGTCACCTCAGTGGGGCTATTTATATTGGAACAGTGCAGGCACTTAACATACATTTGAATTGCAAAGTATCGCTTTTAATATGATTATTATGCATGCATACTATTGTCGGTTGTACATTCAATAGGCCAGACAGTTAGCCGTTTCCTAAAACCTGATCTCTGTCCTGTAATTTTCGAAGCCAGGAGAGGGGGCAAGGCTGGTTTGAGCCCAATGGTCACTCAACATTTTCTTGAGGATCTCAGGAGTATGAACAACACCAACAAAACAGAAAAGCAAGATAGGAAAACCCTATGAGTAGGATATGGATTATATGAGAAAGTGGAAAGCCTAGAAGCAGAGAGACAAGGTAGGAGCAGACTGTGGCAGCCCAGGAGAAGCAGGCCGGGGTGGGGCTGAGCCGGGAGAGCAGAGGAAGGAAGGAAGAACCAAGAGGCAGAGGTGAAAAAGCCGGAAGCAACTGAGCCTGACAACCAGCCGCACACCGAATGCTCCCAGAGAAGGTGTGTACAGGGCTGGCTCCAAATTCGCCATGTGAAGGACTGAAGACAGCGCTCCTCAACTGTGGGCGGAGAGCTGTGGAGAAATGATGCTGTGTGTCGGAGCGTGGGGGTCAGAGCCGGAGAGGGACCCATGCGACTCCTCTGCCTCTTCGGACCAGTCCTTCCCGTTTCCTTTTATGTACCTCACAGGTGTCCTTTTCAGTAGCTGGGACTTAACATCCCAACACATTATGCTTTAAAGCAGTATTTAAAACTAAAGTCACTTGGGAGAGAAAACCAAATCATTGAATAGTATTATTTCATACCCTTTATTTTTTTAATCTACTCAAGTGTTTTGTCAGAGCTGATTTGCTGTCTTCCAGAAGCCCAAAGCAATTCTCCGCCCACTGCTACCAAATGGAAGTGAAGCCCACCCTTCCCAGTGCTGGATTGACAGTCATGCATGCAGGAAAAAAGAGAAGCGTGATACAAGAGAATAGAACTTGTTTGTGGGTATGCAACCTGCCAAAGTCAATTTACATAAAATCAATATATTGTATTATAATAATAACTGTGTGCATATGATGTATACACAGACACACAGATGCCCAAGTGCACACGTGGGAGTCAGAGGACAGTGATGGGACATTGGCTCCTCCCTTCCGACTCTCCGTGGGTTCTGAGTTTTGCACTCAGGACTTGTTGCAAGCACTTACCCCCCACTCTAAGCCGCATAGCCTTAATTCTCAAAGGTGCATTAACCAACCATGAGCAACTTCCCGTCAAGAAGAATGTAAAGGGAGTTGGTGCCTGCTATTTCATTGAGCATCTCAACAGAGATGGTCAAATCCCCATGGTTCCGTCAGCGTTCAGAAAGATGAATGGTATGTCCAAGGCTGTCCCACTCATGAAACGGGGGCCTTCTGCTTGGAGCTGCTGACTTACGGGTCTAATATTCTCATCACCATGAGTTTTCAAATAACAATTTTTAAAACTGCATTTTATGAAAGTTAATGAGTCTGTCTTGAGTGACTTAACACTTTGATTCATAGTTTGGGCATTGAATTCAGTGTTCACTATTTATTTAATTTTGATTTTATTTATTATCGTGCATGTATGTGTATATATATGTGTGTGAATGTGTGTGTGTATATATGTATGTGTGTGTATATGTATGTGTGTGTATGTGTTTGTGTTTATGTATGTGTGTGTATGTGTGTATATATATGTGTGTGTGTTTATGTATGTGTGTATGTATATGTGTGTGTATGTGTGTGTTTGTGTGTGTATATGTGTGTATATGTATGTGTGTGTGTTTATGTATGTGTGTGTATGTATACATGTGTGTGTATGTGTGTTTGTGTGTGTGTGTGTATGTATACATGTGTGTGCATGTGTGTGTTTGTGTGTGTGTGTATGTGTATGTGTGTGTTTGTGTATGTGTGTGTGTTTATGTATGTGTGTATGTGTGTGTTTTTGTGTGTGTGTATGTATACATGTGTGTGCATGTGTGTGTTTGTGTGTGTGTGTGTATGTATACATGTGTGTGTATGTGTGTGTTTGTGTGTGTATATGTATGTGTGTGTTGCACCTGCTGGAACAGGTGTGTCAAGGTGCATGTGTAGAAGTCAGAGGAAAACTTTGAGTATTTGGTTCCATCTGTCCACCGTGGGTTCTGGTGATCAAACTCAGGTTGTCAGGCTAGGGCAGCAGCAAACACATTACCTACTGATCCATCTCATTGACCCTCCACAAGTTATCTGAACAAAAATTAACTTAATTATAAGGTACTGATTACACAAATATCAGAGGACCGGGTTGAAGAACGAGGAGCGACAGGCAGTTGGTTCTGGTGCATGTGGAGATGGAGAATGTCTGCCAAATAACGTTTTGTTTGCCAAGGATAACTTATTTTCTTGCTATTATTAGTTTTATTTAATTTGTTTGTTTTTAAGTGCCACTAAAACCCAAACCTCGTCATTACAGAGATATGAATGCTTCTGAAAAGTCCCAAACCCACCCACAAGTCAGCGGTGTGTTAGGCGGACCACTGAGAGTGAGCCTCCTGCTACAGGCTAAAGGAGGTAACGAATGCAGAGAAGTTAAAACAGCAATACAATCAAGGCCGATTCCAAGCAGCAGCGATAAAACGCTCTGCTCTCGAGAGTAAATTACACATGTGCATGCCTCCCGCGTCTTTTGTGTATACCACGGAGGTAAATTGCTGTAAGGTCTACCGGAATATATTTAGGACCAAGTTGGTTCAGGAGCTCTTTGGGTTCTTCAAATAGTTTTGTGAATGAAAAGAGCTGTGGCCTAGGGGCCCATTCACCCAGATAGCCTGGTCTTAGCAGCAATGCTGAAACAAACCGGTCTGGCTATATTCAGATGCTTGTTCTTTGTAGGGCCTGGGAGCTGTTGACCACAGGAGAGCTCTTTGTAGGTTTCCTGCCCATAGGTGCAGCTCCCACCTGCTCTCATTCTGGCAAAGAAAAAGCATGAGGAAATTGTAACCCCATTGCCCGCCAGAGATCCTTGCTATGGGCGGCGTGTCTCTGTTTCACACCGTCATTCAGAGGCTCTGCTTTCATCCTGTTGCTTACCAATACCAGGGCTGTTAGCCTAGTTCTAAATCGTGCTATTATTCCTGTATCAGACCACAAATGAGCATTCTAAAAGCACACGTGACACCCTGTCCACTTTAGCTTGTATTCCCAATCATGAGACCCTAGCACTAAAATACCGCATGTCCAAACCACATGGAGATACCTAGCTGGTACCAACCTGGAAGCTTCATCCCTACAGCCTAGGGGTGCAGTGCTGGAAGGTTCTTTTTCATGCTACTTGGAGAGAAAACTCATCAACAGTCTTATTCAGCTCTGAGACCTGGGAGCTACAGAATCAACTGGCTTAGCAAGATACTCACGTTCAACAGTAACACCAATGTTACGGATGTAACCAACCACACTCTGATTGGATTGAAAGCCTAGTCCATAAAATGAAACTCATGCCTCGTACTGTTGACTGCGGCTGGCTAGGTCAAATGCCCCAGGGGAGAACCCAGTAATATTATTCTGCTTAATGGACATAGTGATGAACTACCCCCTTGGTTATTATTTCTATACCTGTAGATTAGTACGTCTTTCAATCCTCACCAAATAAACTTCTTTTTGCAGTAGATGGTAATCAGGACAGAGGTCAACAAGTAATAAATATGCAAAAAAATGAGAGTCTGTACAGTGCTCAGCCCTAAATGGGACACGTCTATCACACCCCTTCCCCCACAGCTCAGGAATTATCGTGGAAGAGGAGGTGGAAAGAATGTAAGAGCCAGAGGAAACAGATAGAGTCTTTAGAGAAACGGTGCTCGCCCGACACGACAGAGGAATTGCACACATGCCTTCACAGTGGCCATAACAAGTCAGCCAAACTCCTGCATGGATAAAGGAAGTGTTCATGATGTCCTAGCCCATCGAAGAATTATTGGTACATAAGTAGAACATCTACTGTGTAGGCTTACCAGGAAGACAAGGAGGTGCTTTCATAGGTGCGAAGGCTTCCAGACCTCAGCAGAGGGAACCACTACCCTGCCCAGCACCATTCTGCACAGTGGAACCCCCAGCATCTGAGCTCAGGTGTTTTTATTCATTCAGAACTCCTCAGATGGCAGATCATAAGCAATCAAACATTACCCACAGAACTCCAACACCTATAGACAATACAAAACACCAAGACTTAGACAGCCTGTCACCCAAAAGTTCACAAAATAATGTTTTAAACACAACCAAAAATAAACTTCAACAACAATTCCCCTTTTCTGTATAAGCCAATCAAAAATATTGCTTTATCTCTACAACACAATTTAGACTACAAAACTATTTAACTATTAAATCAGCAAAACTATTTACAAGAAGAATAATCATGAGGGTTGCTAATGCACAGGACCAAATGAAACAAAACATCTATCAAGCTTTTCTCAATGTCTTTGGACAGCAGAAAAACATTATCAATGTCGAATTATCTGGAATTCACTCACGATCTTCTGGGCTTCTCCAAAGTGCTCAGGTCACTTCTCTGGCTCTGCCTTCTCCAGCCACACACAGCTTGCTCTCCAGGCTCTGGCTGGCTCCACTCCACTGCTGCTGCTGTTCTTGGTGGTCATCCCATGGCACTGGCATCTTCAGAACACTGCTGGGGTCCCTTGATTCAACTGGGCTGCACTTTCACTAATAACCACTCCTGGGCTGTCTTCATGGTACGAAGCCTCAACTTCCTTACATGACCCCTTCAATCTAGGTTTTCAACTGCCACTGAGGCTGCACCTTCACCAATGGCCTCTCCTGGCCTTTCACAGTGCCAAGCCAGTTGCTTTCCATCACTGCTTCATGCCTTCAAAACCAGCACCACTTGGGTGACTCTTACAGTACCAAGTTCAGCTACCAGTATGAGATACAACCTTGCCCAGTTCTGGAAGAGTTTCTGTGTGCTGACTCCGAGGAACCACTTTCCAGATTTTACAACAGAGTCTGGTTTGCTAGAAAAATAACTAGTCCTTGTCTGCAGGAAGGGTTCTCTTGTGGGTGGAGTTCTCATCACCATCACCAATTCTGGACCACTTGTAGTAAGTTTTGCAGGAAAAAAAGTGTTCAGTTTAACTAAGTGGCTTTTTTGGCTCTAAGCCTTGACTTCCACAACAATAAGGGGACCTGGGCCTGTGGGAAGAATCTCAGGTCAAAACACTCTTTTTCACCACTGCTATGAGGAAACATACATCCTTCCTCATAGACCTCAAACACGAAACCCACTTGGGCTTCACACACAGAAAAAGCCATCAACAACCTCACTTCACAGAACAGTACACTCTGGTTTCTGTTTCCAGTAGTAGGAGGGAGAGTCAGCTCCATGATCAGGAACAATGGTCAGTTGAAGCCTTACTTCTTCCCTGCTCCCAGCTGAACTGATTTCACCATGAAAATTCATCCCAAACAGTTGTCTGAAACATGGCTCTCACCTCGGAGCTTCTTTCTCATTTATTTATTATAAATAAATAAATAAATAAATAAATAAATAAATTCACAGCCTTCTCTCTTCATAGAGGCTTATTTCCTTCCTCACTCTCCTCTCCCTTCAGAAGACTTCAATTTAGTACCTTAATCTCTATCCACTGGTAGCTTCCCTGAGTGTATTTTACTGGACTCTGTGAGGTCTGGAGTTTCTTTCTCTTTATCCTTGTCTCCACATCTGATGCAGCTGGTGTGATGTCCTGTTCTTCTTTACTTTCTGCCCCATGTTGGGTACCATTTGTAGTACTATGTCTCTGTTACAGTTCACCAAGGAAGACAAGGAGGCATATTTCATAATGGCAAGCCCTGCCAGACCTCAGCATAGGGAACCACTATCCTGGACAGTGCAATAATGGACAATGGAACCCTGAGTGTCTGACCTCAGGTGTTTTTATTGATTCAGAACTCCTCAGGTACAGATCATAAGCAATCAAACATCCCCCAAAGAAATCCAACACCTGCAGACAATACAAAATGCCAAGACCTAGACAGCCCCTCATCCAATAGTACACAAAATAATATTTTAAACACAACTAAAAATAAACTTCCATAACAGATGGCTTCTGGGAAAAAGAGAAAGAGGCGGGGAGAGGAAGGAAGAACATGAAATTAAATTAGGAAGGAAAAATCGTGGGGGATGGGAGAGAATTGAAGCAGAAGGGATGGAGATGGATTTTATCCAAACACATTATCTACACATATAAATGTTAAATAAAAAAATTTAAAAGGCAGATCTGTCAACAAAGAGGAGGCCGCAGATTTGTCTTTTCCCCAGGGTCTTAGTTACTCCTCATATCCCATTGCCATGCATGAGGCTACTGCCTGCCCAAAGGCTCCATCACTGAGGAATCACCCTTGCAGAACCTACTTAAAAGGCAGCTGACGAATACAGTTTCCAATTAGGCTGGCCATGGGCTCAACATAAACTAAATTAACAGGAGAGCTACCTCGCCAAAGCAAGTTTTGACGAGCAGTACATATTCACAGATTGTTATGAACATCCCTTAGCTCTCAGCTAAGAAGATCGGACGGAACACAGCCACAGACTAACAGTCTGCCCCAGCTTCTAGAAATGTGCAAATCAACAGATTAGTAAATATGTATTCGCACAGACATAATGAGATCACGTTGTTCCAATAAAATCAGGAGCTGTATCTGAATTTTATTTTAATAATGTTTCTCGTGCCAGATGGAGGAAAGCTCATTTATTCCCCCTAGTGCAAGCACAGGGCAAACTATTAAAATACAGAGATTTGCTTAACATTTGGAGAACCTATATTTACACAACACGAGCATTATTCATGTAAACACTGACTCTTCCTTGGAGACTTTTAACCCAAAGCCAACACAAATGAGAAAACAGTTTTATGTGGAGCAAAATTAGATTAGAATCTCCTGTTCTTGTGATTTCCAATCAAAGCGTTCGTTGATATAGCGATACCATGGGACGCCACTGTCTGCGGTCCCAGCCACAATTTTTGTCATCAATGTCAAAGAAGTCATTAATTTCCAAGCTTCATATGTCTACTTTATCTTATAACTAGATGCTTAGCTAATCGGCAGGAGCGAGGAAACCGTGCCAGGTGCAGGTTGTCAACACTTTTTGTGGTCTTCGCTCCTGTTGTTGTGGCTTCTCTCTCATGTGTGCTACCTTACAAGACATAAGTGAAGTTGGGATTCTGACTATCTGTACGCACTAGGTCTCACGAGAATAAGGGACCCATTTCCCTCTTGCAAAGGGAGTTTTTTACAAGACAAGAATTGCTCTTGCAAAAGACTATGGTTTTGTTCCCGGCATCATCATGGCAGCTCACAAACAGTTCTAGATGATCTGATACCCTCTTCTGGCTTCCACAGACATTGCATGCCTGTGGTGTGCAGATAATACATGCAGGCATAACATCTATACACATAAAATAAAAATAAATCTTTGGCGAGATTAAAAACAGAAGCCGTTGATGGACTGCTATTTGCATAAACTGGAGGGAACATCGAAGCAAACGCGAGGTCAACTCTACTATCAGACTGCTTATCACTGTGCAGAGTCCCAGCTGACCACCATGAAAAGTGCTCAGAACACTTGGTTCCCTGTAGGTGGCGCTGTTTGGGGAGGTTTAGTGGCTCAGTCTTGGTGGAGGAGATACTCTGCTGGGGGTTGGCTTTGAAACGAAAAGCTTTCCACTGCTTCCCACTCTCTGGGTTCCATGCTTGCAGTTGAGCATGTGTGCTCTCGGGTTCCTGCTGCTGGGCCTGCTGCTGGGCCTGCCGGCTGCCATGCCTCCTACCATAGTGGACTCTTGAGTCCTCTGGAACCACAAAACGTCATTATCTCTTTCTTCCTTGAGTTAGCTTGGTCATGGTGTTTTATCAAAAAAGGAATTGATACAACTTGTTAAAAGCACAAATAGGATCAACTCTCTATGTTATGTATTCACAGGGCAATGAAATAATTGATAGAAATGCCAGGAATTTATTTTCTTGTTAACATGTGGCTGTTTCGGAGGAAAGATCTGCACAGCCACAGACACCCAGAATTTCCCTCTCAGGTTCAGCCTTGTGTGGGATAGTCCTGCCTCTGAGGTCCCAGTCCACCGTGTCCAGATGCCTCTCTGAGCTATTGGAGGACTCTCTTCTTGAGCAAGGCTTCCTCTCTCCCACCTGATCTTGTTTGGAGATTGTCTCTCACCTTGGCTCCCTGACCTTATTTGGAAAAGGACCCTGTGCTGAGCTCTGCATGACTGCACAAGTCCTACTTCCCACCACCCCTCCCCCCATACAATAATTAGGTACATCCAGTACTGTGTTCTAACCAATGCCTTGCCTCTGGCACAATAAAGTGAGCTGTCTCTCTGAAGCTGTTCTCGGGTGTTCTGCCCTCTGTACTCACAGCCAATCAGAACCCTGCTCGCCGCTTCTGCTCCCTTCATCCCTGTGGCTTGGTGCACAGTGACCCTGGAGAAGGGGAGACCCCAGAGCCTTGGTTTACCTTGAGGCTTGTTTGTTCTTCACCCTCCCTGTGTGGTCTATTTCAGTCCCCTCTGCCATCCTGGGAACACACCACCGTACTGAAGTGTCTCTTAGGTGTTTTATTTCGCATGGTCTTTCCTGAAACAACAGAACGTAAATCTGTCCGCATTTCCATGTGATTATTAAATATTTGCAGGATGTTATTTTCCCAGTGAGACTGTTTCAGTAAGTGTGTCTAATCGTTTCTGTACTCCTGGGTTGAAACGGTTTCCTGCCCCATTACAATGTTGATGATCTTCCCCTGGACACATTTGCATTTCATTGTCCTTCACAGAGGACAGAGAAGAAGAGTTCACTCCAGAAAATAGGATCTGATGGTCTTTCACAAACCACGGTAAGGTCACGTTAGCTGCGCCATCACGTTCGCCTTCTCTGAATGTTATGTGACAAGCTCCTCACGGCCTTCCGGGAGTCTGCACTTCAATTTGAGATTTCTCTTACTTTGATATTAAAGCAGGTTTTTCCTGTGTTGGATACTGCTGTGTTGGAAGACCAAAACGCTGGCTCCCGGTTACACAATGATCGGCCCTCTGAGAATCTCTCTTTGCTTCCTCTACTTTCCCTGCGGAGCATGCTGCTTGCTGCCGTGTGGTCTTCCCACACCCAGCTTTGTAACTGGGAACGTTTACCTATGGTGGTTGTGGCATTGCCCAAACTGTTACGTCTTTAAGTTCGTCAGTAACCAAAACGACGTCTTATTTTCTGCATTTCCAACTACCTGATTAGGGATGTGTGCCTGGAGACTGAGGTGTCACCACCCCTAAAGCCTGAGTGGTACCATCTAGCCTCACCTTGTAAGACCTCTCCCCTTGGAGCGTGAATGGGACCGTCCAGCTGCTTCTTGCCAATGAACTTTTGATGCTTTGACTGAGAATGACCCCGAATGGCTCATATATTTCACTGCGTGGTCCCTAGTTGGTGGAACTGTTTGGGAAGGATTAGGAGGTGTGGTCTTACTGGAGCAGGTATATTGCAGGTTTCAAAGGCCCAGCCATTCCCAGGTAGCTCCCTCTCTGCCTTGTGCTTATGGATCAAGACGTAGGCTCTTGGCTACTGCTCCAGTGCCATGCCCACCGGCCTCAGGTTTATGGACCATATGGACTCCAATCCTCTAGAACCATGAGGGCCAATAAACTGTTTCTTCTACAAGTTGTCTCGGTCATGGTGTCTTATTACAGATACAGAAGAGATAGAGCTATAGAAAGTTGGTGAGCTATGTGTGGTTTTGTGTACACATGCTATCTCATACACTCGTTCTGATGCATTTCCTCTCTTCCTTCCTGGTTCTAAGAAGGAAGCTCCCATGCAAACTGCTTAGGAACCCACAGTGTGTCTCCGATCAGACAGTGGTTGGAATCCAAAGTATGCTTCTGATAGACAGTGAAACAGCAAAGTCCTCAATTTTTCCACTATAAGAAACTGAATTCTGCTAAAAACATGAATAGAACACCGTCACCTCTCTATCCGAGTCTCAGACAGGAAAGCAGCTGTAGCCTACACCTCAAGTAAACTCTGTGCCTCTTTCCATCCCTAAGACTGTGTGTGTGTGTGTCTATGTGTGTGTCTATGTGTGTGTGTATGTGTGTATCTATGTGTATGTATGTGTCTATGTGTATGTGTATGTGTGTATTTGTGTGTGTATGTGTGTATATGTGTGTGTGTCTATGTGTGTGTGTATGTGTGTCTATGTGTATGTGTGTATGTGTATGTGTGTATTGTGTGTGTGTATGTGTATATGTACTTGTGTGTGTATGTGTGTATATGTGTGTATATGTGTGTGTGTGTATGTGTGTGTCGTGTGTATGTGTATGTGTGTATATGTGTGTACGTGTGTGTACGTGTGTATGTGTATATGTGTGTGTGTACTTGTGTGTGTATGTGTGTGTATGTGTGTGTGTGTGACATGTGTGCATGTGCGTGGCCACAGGCCACATGTGAAAGACAGAGAACAATTTTTAGGAGTTGATTCCCCCTTTCCGCCTTTGTGTGTATGTGAACTTAGACAGCAATGCTTCTAACTGCTGAACCATCTCGCCGGCTCCTTAAAACAATTTTAAACCGATACAACAGTTTACACATTCATGAGACGCAGTGTGATGACCTAGTGTATGCAAACGCTATATAATGACCATATCAGGACATTTTGCATTGCTATCTTTCTAAGACGTTTGCCATGCATTTGTGTTGGGGAGCTTCAACACCTCCCTTTGAGTGCTCAGGAGAACACACGTGATTTTTGTGAATCCCGCTGTGTGTTAGAACTCTATTTTTATGAACGCTCAATTTGCTGAAGAACATGGTAATAAAACATTTCCCTCTTTCTTTCTTTCTTTTTTTTTTTTTTTTTTGTTTTTTTCTGTACCCTGGCTGTCCTGGAACTCACTCTGTAGACCAGGCTGTCCTCGAACTCACAGAGATCCTCCAGCCTCTGCCTCCCGAGTGCTGGGATTAAAGGCGTGTGCCGCCACTGCCCGGCTTCTCTTTTTCGTTTTTCTCCCATGTTTATCGTTGGCTATAAATATCCGTCATTTGCTTTGTTGAATTATTAGTATTAAATCATCAAAGGTTTACGTAACTTGTAGGTGTTGCATTAAAGCTATCGGGAGATAAACAGCGAATAAAACACAGCAGCAGACTGGAGAACTGTGCATTACGTGCAGTGGGGGATCTGCCTTCAAGGTGCATGTGTGTGTGTGGGTTAGCTACCCTTATCCGTTTCTAGTTCCACCGCCACACACACACACGTCATCCCTGACCTCTCGCGAATACCATTCTACTTCAATGAAATGAAAAATTTGTTTTTAAAAAAATTTTAAAAGCTTTTTAGGTTTATTTCATGTTTTATTGTATGTGCCTGAGTGCCTGCATGTACCTATATGCACCGTGTTTTTGCAGTGCCTGAAGAGGCCAGAAGAGAGTGTCAGATGCCCTGGAGTGAAGTCACAGATAATTATGAGCCACTGTGTGGGTTCTGGGGATCCAAACTGGGTCCTCTGGAAGAGCAATGTGTGCTCTTAACAGTCGAGCTCTCTCTCCAGCCCCAAATGAACTGTTTTCAGCTTCTTCCACACATGAATAGATCATAGTGTTTGTACATCTGTCCCTGGCTCTTAGCCCTTAATGCAATGTTCTGTCCTGGGGTTCCAGTTGTTCTGTGGCACCAAACGTTACCAGTTTGTGACCGTTTGTTTATACACAGCCCCACAAAACTGACACTCAATTGCTGATAAAGAAGATTCTGCTTACTCAGTCTAAATAGTGCATTTGACTTTGCGTAGCTAGTAAGGTGCTGAGGCCCTGTCAGTCACAGGAGGGTTTCAGTGCCCAGGATACGCTGGCCTTTGAAAGTTGTTGTAAGTGGGGATAATAGCTAACTTTCAAAGAATTTAAAAGGCTTTTAAATTTTTTCTCTAAAAATGCGTTATCCTTGGGGTTCGATAGTGAATGTATTTTTCAGTCTCTAATATGTTTACGTTTATTTGTTCACAAGCTTGGGCACGTTGATAGTTTTTGCTACCTTGTGACCATATGACATCAGTCACAAAGGACCCAATAACACGAAAAAGTTGTCTTTGTTCTTAAAAAACATACTGTGTATGTGCTGGGAATATAGCTCAGCGATAGAGAGTTTGTCTAGCACTCACCGGGGCCCTGTGTTCAACCTCCAGCCCCGACAAGTGAATAGCATGAATATGCTCAATGGAATGAATGCAATGAAATGAAACCTGCTCCTGAAGCTGAATGGTCAGATATCCTAGAGTTCCCTGTAACTACAGAGGGAATAAAGTTCCAATCACGTTTCCATAGTAAAGACACATATCCCCAAAGCCTGCAGTAATCCCCCCCCACACACACACAGAGTAATGTGACCTTTATTCATCTGCAACATCACAAATTAGCTCCTTCTTAACTCTCCGTCCTCGTAAGCCACTAATGGCTCCAAGATGTCTCCTGCCTTTTATAGCTGTACCTTTCACATTACATTAGAATGAAAGGCTCTCTCGCTTCATCTCGGCCTCTATGATTTTAATCCATGCTTCAAGCAGGGCTATAGGTTTTCCACAAAGCCGCTGCTGAGACGCAGCCCACTGCTTTGCCTGTGTTGCTGTTGGCTGTCTGTGAAAACCCATCACGTGCTTTGCAGGACTGTTAGCATTCCACGTAACTCCTCAAGTAGTCGTGGAATTTGTATGTGTTGAATCAGCCCCCCGAGAGAAAAGAGAAACCTGAAACAAGGACCCTGCCCTCGCAGAATCATTTCTCAATGGAACAGTGGCTACTGGGCGGACAGATGCCTCTTTGAGGCGCCCAGATGCATTCGTGAAACCTAATGGATACTCTCGCCTGAGTCATTTAACATTTAGTGGGAATAGTAAAGATTTATTGGAAAAAATGAACATTAAATTTTAAGCAAAAATGACATTCCAGAGTCCAGCGGCACCCCCCACATCCCTCTTCCCCTTTCTGGTACCCAAGGGTCCAACAGCACCCCCACATCCCTCTCCCCCCTCTGGTACCCAAGGGTCCAACAGCACCCCCACATCCCTCTCCCCCCTCTGGTACCCAAGGGTCCAACAGCACCCCCACATCCCTCTCCCCCCTCTGGTACCCATGGGTCCAGCGGCACCCCCACATCTCTCTCCCCCTCCTCTGGTACTCATGGGTCAATGGCACTCCCCATATCCCTCTCCCCACTCTGGTACCCATGGGTCCAATGGCACCCCCCATATCCCTCTCCCCCCCTCTAGTACCCATGAGTCTAACAGCATCCCCGACATCCCTCTCTCCCCTCTGGTACCCATGGGTCCAACGACATTGGCACCCTCCCCCCACATCCTTCTCCCCCCTCTGGTACCCATGAGTCTAACGGCATCCCCGTATCCCTCTCCCCCCCTCTGGTACCCATGAGTCTAACGGCATCCCCACATCCCTCTCCCCTCTCTGGTACCCATTGCCTCTTTCCTTTCTTCAGTGATGCTGCCACCTCATCTCACCCTGGTCGCTTTTGTAATAACATATTTCACACAAGGCTCTTCTGGTCTCCACCCTCTTGCTCACTCTGCTGCTGGCTCTGATACCTTGACACCCACTCTCCTGGGTTTTCCTTTCTTTTCTGAAGCACAGAAAAGTAATCTCAAAAAAAAGATTTATGGAACCATGCTCTGCGCGCTGTAACCTTCGCCTCCAGTAATTTCAAAGCTGTCACCTAGTCTAGTGTTTCTTAAAGGGAACTCTTCTTGTTGGCAAAGGGATTTTTTCTTTGTATCTGAAACAGATACATGTCTGACTGTAAAGCAATTCAGTGCTACACACTGACACTTATACATCTTTTTTTCCCCACGTGATACTTTTTTTAATTATTTGAGAGTTTCATACAATGTATCTCGATCACACCCTCTTCTTATTCCTCCACACCCTGTGCTGTCCAAGAAAAAGGAAAAGGAAAACAACAACAAACAAACAAACAATTCAGTCCTGTCTGAGTGGTTGGACCATGGATCATGGACATCACCATGGTTCTTAGTGGTAGCAGGGAGCTCAGATCACCAGCATTCACATGGCCCATATTAGCCTGACACTAAGCATAACAAAGTTCAACCTGAAGCCAGACATCACTGCCCAAAAATGTAGGCTCCTGGACATTATCCAGGCACCTGGACATCATGCAGGAACCTGGATATCCTGCAGGCCACCCAGACATTATGAAGGCACATGGACATCGCATAGGCATCTGGACACCCCACAGAGTACCCAGACATTGCATAGTAACTGGGGCAATGCACAGTCACCTGGACATCACACCGATACCCAGACATCACTCAGGCTCCAGGACATCACACAGACACCTGGACATCACTTAGGCATCCAGACATCATGCAAGTAACCTAGACATCCCTCAGGCATCATGCAAACAGCCAGACATCCTACAGGGTACTTGGACATACTGCAGGTACTTGGGAAATGTGCAGACACCCAGACATCATGCCAGTACCTGGGCATGATCACCCAGGCAATAAGATACCATGCAGGCACCCACAAGTCACACAGGCACCTGAGTATCACTCAGACTCCCGGACATCATGCCGGAATGAGTATCTCATGAAGCCAGGTTCAAGTGTCCAGTGAACTGCGACAGTCAGCCATGCAATCAGATCTGCAGCTTTCGAGTGGTGTTGCAGCCCATGCTCTCCCCACCCCTTCAGGGAGAACACTGTGGGTGGCAGCCTTGGCCACAGGGGTGACAGGTGCAGTCTGGCAAGAAGTGAAGAGGGGCCAGGCAGGTCTGTTGGTAGCCAGAAAGCTGGTCCCTTGCGTGGAGACTCAACCCAGAAGATGAGACATTTTTCAGCTGGGATATCTTGTTGCTCAGGTTCAGGCCTCTGCTGGGACTGTGTTTCCAGTTCAGTTTCTCTGTGCCTATGATGGGGTGTGGGTGGGGCAGCAGTGGTTCCAGTCTCCCAGGGGCATTTCTGTATCTGTCCCGCCATGACTCTAGCTCCTGTGTACCCTGCGGTATTCCGCCATCTTGCCTCTTTATACTCCCTCCTGGGCAGTTGGTTTTCTAGGTCTGTTGCCTTTTCAACCACACTTAATTCTTGAAGTTTTCTCTGCTAGGCTTGGTGACAGGATAGTTTCTTCATGTCCGAGCACTGGCGAGAAGCAGGAGGCGACTGTTGGGAGGTCAGCGGCACAGCAGCCTGAACCCTATTGGAGTCTGCCTACTGCCCTGCTGCCATCTTGACTACAGCCTGACCCAATTATGCATCTTATTGCTATTAAGATGAACAATGCCAGGTGTGATGGGATGCAGTCCCTTTAATCAGGAGGTCCATGCAGGAGTACTCGGACATACTGCAGGTACTTGGGAAATGCGCAGCCTAGGGAACATAGTAAGACCTCATCTCAAAATGTTTAAAAAATGTTAAAAAGAGAATAATGATAGTTAATAAATATTGTATTGTTTATCCATAGTGATTGTCTGTCATACACATGCATCTATAGACTCTGTTTTTCATGGTTTACATAAATAAATTCTTACAAGCACCTTATCAAATAAGTATAGGTATTTTGCTGATTTTTACAGATGAAGAAACAAGGACTTAGGCAGGACAAGAGACAAGGTCATAGAGCTAAACAGTAGAGTGGATAGTCAACCTAGTCAAAACTCAAGTGCATTTTACTCCAGAACCTTCGACTGCTTCCTATTTATTTCCCTGCCCCATAATCATCAAATCCACCCAAATCATCAACTGTACATGAGTCCCAAATCCTGGAGTATTTTAAGCCACCTTCTCTTTCTCTTTCCCTTTCCATTGCATTCCTCGTCCACATTTAGGGAAAGAGATTTCACATCAGTGGGCCCATATAGGTCTATGATCTCGGGTGGTAGAAGCAAGAGGATCAGGAGATCGAGGCCAGTCTCTGCTACATGGAAAGTTTAAAGCCAGCTCGGGTAGCATGAGCCTCAAAAATGAGGGACATGTTTTTCTTCCAAATCCAACTTGAAGTTGTTGGATTTACTTTAGCATGCATGTTGCCTGGGATACAGGCATGGAAGCAGCCTCAGTTTTCCTGTTTGCTCTCTGCTTTCCAGGGATCTATATTTATATTTTGGTCCTTTAACAATAAAACCAAACCAACTGGGAAAGATAATCAAGCCCTTGAAAGGAAAAGATCCAAGACAAGGCAGAGAGCTTTGCTGGTGGTGGGGCCCCACTAGATTTGTCAAGTGTGCTTGACATCTCATTTAAAAGTCATAGACTGCGGGGTGCACTGCCCAAATCTCCGTGTCTGACCACATCCCTTGTTTGAGTGAAGCAATACTATCTTTGCTATTACAGAAGGAAAAATGAAACAGCAGCGAGCCAAATGCCCGGTCTAAACTGAAGGACCCGTAAAATAATACTATTTTACATGAACTTGTTGTATAAAGCTTTTTTTTGAGACAAGGTGTCACTGTGTAATCTGGAACTCTCTATATAGACAAGGCTGGCCTTGAACTTAGAGACCCACCTGCCTCTGCCTCCTGAGTGCTGGGATTATAGCTGTGCGACACCACCTAGTTTTGACTCTTTTCTAGGGTGGATGTGTGTACACAGCTGCAAGACAGCCTTAAAGTAGAATGAATAGGTCAGAGAAGCTGTGTATCCCACTTGATTAAGTAATATCAAAATGCTCTTTAAATTAGAAGATCTGTAGATTCATTTATAGAACCCAATTTGTAGATTCATCTATTTCTATTTTATGTGTATGAATGTTTGCCCATATGTATGCTTGGGCCCTATGTAGGTGCAGTACCCACAGAGGTCATAAGAGGGTGTTGTCCCCTAGAACTAGAGTTTCAGATGATTGTGAAACACTATGTGGGTGCTGGGAATTGAAGCTGGCTCCTATGCGAGAGCAGACAGTGCTCTTAACCACTGAGCCATCTCTCCAGCCTTGTGAGATAGACCAGTTTTTACCCCACACATTCCAGTAACACACGCAGATTCCTGTTATTCCAACAATCGGTGTTATCACTGATGCTTGAAGGGATCCTCCCATGTAATGACAAACTGGGATTCGTGGCTTTCTAGTTCTGCTTGTCTACAGGAAGATCAGCCTTTCACATGTGTCCTATAGCTCTCTCATGGCTGTCCACATGGCTCATACCTTACAACTTCACTCCTGCAGGTCACTCTTTGTCAATGGACTTCTTCAAGGAACTCCAGGCAAACACACTGCAGGACACTGTCCCAGCGGGTGTCTTGCTGAGGATCTTACAAGAGACTGGGTTATGGAAGTATCCTAGTTGGCTTTTTATTGTTGGGACAAATGCCTTGACCAAAAGCAACTTAAGGGAGAGAAGGGTTTATTCAGCTTATACTTCTGGGTCACAGTCAGTCACTGAGGGAAGTAAGGGCAGAAACTCAAGGGAAAGATCTAGAAGCAGAGACCTTGGAGTACACCACTTACTGGTTTGCTCTCTGGATCTCCCAGCTACTTTTCTTACACAATCCAGGACCTCCTCCTTAGGGATGGTAGCGCCCACAGTGGGCTGGTCCCTCCCAATTCAGTTAGCAACCAAAGCAATGCCCCACAGACACAGGCCAACCCCTCAGTTGAGATTCTCTCCTCCCAGGTGACTTTAGGTTGTGTCAAGTTGACAACAGAACTGACGCAGTGCGTAAGGTTCTGAGTCACGTGGATAAAGAATAAATGGAGGATTCTAAAAGTTGTGATGCACACTGGCACCATGAAGAATAACTGGGGTATAGCTGAAGATAAGCAATCAAAGGCAAACACTGTGGGCTATAGCTTAGTCACTGTCCCATTGCTGTGGAGAGACATCATGACCATGGCAACTCTTATAAAGGAAAGCATTTAATTGGGGCTGGCTTACAGTTCACAGGTTTAGTCCATTGACATCATGGCAGGAACCATGGCAACATGCAAGCAGACATGATGCTGGAGGAGGAGCTAAGAGCTCTCCATCAGAAGGCAACAGGAAGAGAGAGAGAGACTGGGCATGGCTTGAGCATTTAAAATCCCAAAGCCCACCCCCAGTGACACACTTCCTCCAACGAGGCCACACCTACTCCAACAAGGCCACGGCTCCTAATAATGCCACTCCCTGGTCACCAAGCATTCAAATCTCTGAGCCCCTGGGGGCCATCCTCATTCAAACTGTCACAGGTAATTAGCACTGGACTAAGTGTCTTCCAGGTGATGTATGTGGGAACCTTTGCTCCCATCCTGTCATTCAGGTATACTGACTCACCTAGGTTCTCTGGCTGGTGGGTATTCTTCTTGTCACTGCTGCTGTGGAATTTGGATAAGAGCCCCTGCCCCCAACCCCAGCCCCAGTCCCAGCCCTCCTGTTATGGCTCTCCACAAGTTGTGCAAAGGAATCCCAAGGTCATTATGACATAGCCCCTTCTACAGCGTTTCTCAACCTGTGGGTCGTGATCCCTTTGAGGGTCAAATGACCTTTTCACAGGGATTGCTTAAGACCATCTGCAGATTTCTATTACACTCTAAAATAGTAGCAAAGTCATAGTTATGAAGTGAAGTAGCAATAAAAATAATTTCATGGTTGGGGGTCACCACAACATGAGGAACTAACTGTATTAAAGGGTCACAGCATTAGGAAAGTTGAAAACCACTGCACTTCTAGAACATTCTCTAGGTTACCAGTACCTTAGAATCTATGCCAAAGAGTCCCAAGCCCTCTTAGAAAGCAAGTGTAGGCTCTTCTCTGGGCCTGTTGTCATGAGGCAGGTGTCACCTGTGTGTGCATGCATACTCAACGAGGCACAAGGAGTGCCACGTTCCCAGGAAATGAGCAAGTTGTTCTGAGCTCTTCTCCAGAGTGGGGGCTGGGTCTTGAGGTACTGTTGTTTGTGGAGCAGGGATGATAGAGAACACTTTGGAAGGCTGGATGAGAGTCTAGGAAGATGAGACCCCCTTGTTGGGGAAGTTTATTTTTAGTTGCGTTTAAAATGTTTTTATGTGCTATTGGGTGAGGGTGTTTTGTCCTAGCTCCAGGGCGTTTTGTTTTGTTTACAGGTGTTGGTTATATGGGGGTTGAATTGCTAATGATCTGCATGTGCTATCAGTAGAATACCCGAGGAGTTCTGAAAGAATAAATACACCTGAGTGCAGATGCTCTGGGTTCCACTGTCTATTGAGTATGGCGCCAGCCAGGACGGTGGTTCCCTCTGCTGAGGTCTGGCTGAGTTTGCACGTATGAAAATGCCTCTGTGTCTTCCTGTGCTGAGCCACCACAGCAGCGTACTACCACAGCCACTGTGTGCTGTGGCGTGAAGGAAACTGAATACAGGAAATTTTGGAAAGACCAGCCTGACAGCAGGCTGTGGGAAACTGGAGACAGCGATGAAGGAGTGGGAGGATCCAGGCAGGAGTGGGATGGGACCAAGACTATAGCTGAGAGGAGCAGGAGAGAGCATCACACCTTCGAAAGTCTTCCGGGGACGGAAATGAAACTGACAGAGATGTAACTGTCACTACCTGCTCACAGAGTCAACGTATTTTAAACTTCCTTTAGTTTAAACAGATCCTTCATTCAACTTTATAACAGAAGCCTGTCTAGAAATGTCACAGCTCACTTTTGGTAACTCGCCCGGTCGTGCATTTTTAGAAACTTGGGGCGGCTCTTCCTTAGGCTCTC
This sequence comes from Cricetomys ansorgei, assembly GCA_026225945.1. Lineage (NCBI taxonomy): Eukaryota > Metazoa > Chordata > Mammalia > Rodentia > Nesomyidae > Cricetomys > Cricetomys ansorgei. The sequence goes on from JAMJFZ010001797.1 coordinate 2,040,685, forward strand.
CTGCACTGCAGGCGTTTGGTGGGAAAGATTACCATGCAGCATTTCATCTGTGCGGCTCCTGCAAGTGGGGAGGACTGAACTGCATGGTGAGCTCTCTGCCACACCAGGGCCGTGGGTTACAGTGTTGGTGACCGCCCTGTGGTTTTGCCCTGATATTTAAAGCTTGATTAATGGCTACAGAATGTCTAGCCGGCATTGTGTGAGTGATTATGACATAATTTATGCTCCAACTGTGAAACCCCAATAAGCCAATAAATCCAGGCCAGTGTTGAGACAATCCCAGATGTCAGGCCACTCTGCAGAGTGAGTCCGTGGGCCTCCGAGAATTTATGAGTTCTGTGTTTCTCACCCCTTTCTCCCATTTGGAGGTTGGTTCATCTTTAACTGCAAAGATGCTTGGTTACGCCTGCCCCACGGACTTTCTCCCTAATTAATCCTGGGATTCGTCTCTGCATCTGAAAACGCAAAAATGCCAGAACTTTAAAACAATGCCCGTGCTGTCTGGTTTGCTCATCGCTCATGTCTTTGTTCCTAGAGATAAGCCCAGCATTAATGAGAAATTCGCGGAAGACTTTCTCGTGTTGATTTAAGTGAGTGTCTGAGGTCATTTTTTTTAAAAAAGTATAAAATGTTCGCTCCTTATTCTGCATTTACTATTACTAAAGGGTTACTTCTCATGTACGAACTTATAATTCAAGCTATCATTTTAGTCCTTAATTAAAAAGGAGTTAGGAAACTCACAGATACTCATTACAGGGGAAAAAAAGCTTTAATTCCAGTTACATGAAATAGTTTTTTGAATGTGAGAAGAATTTAGATGAAGGCAGAAGCTGGAAACCATTTGAGAATATACCCATGCTGGTGTTCAAGGGATCCCTCCCAATGACAGGAGAGAGAACACGAGAGATGGCGCTTGTGCAGAGGTATGTAACCCAGCCTGCGGAAAACCGTGAGGCTCTTTAAAAACGGCGGTTCCTGGCACACCTGTTGGGCCCCAAAGGCAGGAAAACCCCTGCCGAGGCCACGCTTCCACTTCCTCAGTCTTTGTGGAAACCTTGTTCGCCAGCATTGGCTATCCCGTTAGGCTAGAGTCTTTACATACAAGCCATTGGATGATTGGACCTAGTGACCTCCCCCTCCCTCTCTGATTAACACGCTTTGGGTAGGCTGGTTCAAGTGTCTAGTAAGCACAGAGCAATGCTATTGGGCCTCTCTCTTGTGCAATGCCTACTTTCTCCATAAAACCCCATTTCCCACCATAATAAATGGGATTTGCACTACGAGAGACGTTAATCCCCAGAGTCTGTTTCCTGGGCTAGTGACTTTGCCCGCCGCTCACTCCCTCAGGAGCTCTGCACCCACCAAAATAACCCCACATACTCAGAGCAATGAACCCTCATAAAACAGGTACTTAACAAACAGAGCAGTGGGTGAAAGGCTCCTAAGGTACGGGCGTGGGCCCTGTGTCGTAAGTTTAGCAAAGGTAAGCCTCGGGGTGTTGGGTTTCTTGTTTCCTTTCCGGCCATGAAGCTTGCAGCTTGATATTTGTGTCTGATGAATGACATAAAGAAGCCAGGGTTTCCATAGGTACCTTGGTTGCAGTCACAATGATTTAACCAATATAATTGCACTCAAAGAGCTCAGCGTAAGCAATTATCTCTAATTACTGGTAGAGTTTCTCTCTCCTTTCTGATGACGAGGACCAGGGGAGTGGGGCTTATCTCCAGGCACTAATTTAATTTCAGAGTTAATGGGAAGAGTTGGCTCTGCCTGAAAGATCTTGATGAATTTTTCATTTCTTCCCACCCCATCCTAGCAAGGAATTACGAATGTCTTTACCCAGATTCCCTCAGTCCTTCCCCTAGGGGGCGCCTGGGTCCCTACTGCTACCCATGAAGCTAAGAAGCTTAGAAAGCTCCTGTAACCAGTGGCAAGCACCTCGCAGCATGTTCTGGAAGACACTGAGACTTAGCTTCTGCAGACTTCAGATCAATCAAGAATCCAGCACATCGCCAACCTGAGGTACTCGCCGCTTGCTGTGTGTGTCTGTTTCTCCCAGCGCACAACACAGAGGCCTAGTAATGCTTAATGAGTTTCCTGAAAGAGGGACCAATGCAATTTTGTAGTTGCTGTTGTTTTTTGTTTTCTAGACAGGGTTCCTCTGTTGTAACTCTGGCTGTCCTGGAACTCACTCTGTAGACCAGGCTGACCTCGAACTCACAGAGATCAGCCTGTCTCTGCCTCCCGAGTGCTGGGATTAAAGGCGTGCGCCACCACCACCTGCCTGCAGTTTTTTAATGTGTGTGTGGGTTTTGGAATTTGGGTCATTGTTTTCTCTCCCTCCCCCTCCCATTCCCACTCTCCAACTCCCTCCTCTCCTCCCTCCCGTCCCCTTCCTTTCCTCCTCCCACCCCTCCCCTCCTAATCCTCCTCCTTCCTTCTTCCTGTACATAGGATGAAGTGGATGTGCTTCATAACTAAAGTAAATTGACACATAAAAACTGGTTGGAAATAGTGACATACAAAACTATCTATTGCACCAACCACACCATGAAAGCCACCTCTGGCCATGGTGACGGAGCGCTGGAAGCTTTGAGGCACCATCATTCTCTGCCCAGGGTCCCAGGGGACTAGCAGTTAGATTCTTCATCTACATAATATTAATCTTCACTAACTTCCTGCCTGTGACACAAGAAAAAAACAGCTCATCTTTTACTCACAAGGCAAGACACAGACCTTCTAAATTTTAACTATCTCCTTAGTGGAGATATTTGCTTGGCTCTATGTTGTGCTTTGGCAAAGTTGAAGAAAGACATGCATATGAGCAGGAGAGTCAGGAAGAGAAAGCCAAGGGGCTGAGGAGGCTAAGAGCACGGGCTGCTCTTGCAGAGGACCTGGGTTTGGTTCCCAGCGCCCACATGACAGCTCCCAAACATGTGTAACTCCAATTCCAGGGTATCTGATGCCATCTTTCGGGCTCCGTGAGCACTGCACGCACGTGGTACAGCCCTACCTGCAAGCAACACAAATGGACGCATAAAAATAAATATAAATAAATATTTAAGAATAAATCAAAAAACAAAAAGAAAAAAAAGGCCAGATCAGCAGAAAATGTAGGATGAAATGCAGCTGCTATCCGTGATGCTAAGCGAGTTAATTAACTTCTCCGAGCTCCGTATTTGATGACGCGGACGCTTAGATGACGTCTGGTGCGCGGTGCGTATCAGGCCATGGGTGTCAGAGAAGGAGTAGGAGCTGGAGTAACCCCTTAGGAGAACTGCGGATTATCCGCGAGCACTTTCTAGAAGAGCTTGCAGGAGAGTGACTTTCAACAACGTGTGTAAAAGAAGATACGTGTTAAAAATCCATAGTTACTGAGTATTAATGTTCTCACATGAGAACGGGAGCTTGCTGAGTTGAAGACGAGAAAGTTCGGGGAGAGTTAGAAACAGCGGGACTTAGGATGGTGCTTTTCAACCTCTGTTCACAGTAGAATTTGGGGGAGCCGTATTTGTGCAAATTGAGGTGCCAGGATTCTACATTTCTGAGACATTCCAGGTGAATCCACACAGAACGGAAATAAGAAGGAGAGTTAAGAGAACGTGGGGTTGCTGGGCCTGTGGTGAGAACTCTGCAGGGAGCACCATCCCGGTTTCACTAGGTGCTACGGAGCAGCACGGGAATGCTCCACACAGGTCGGATAGCCGGTCAGCTCCTCGATGGGGTCGCCTCCGGGCTCACATTTCACAGGAAGAACCAGGTTGTTTATTTCCGTACTGTGTAGTCACCTGGTCCGAGGAGGGATGGGACTGATGTCTGTACCCGGGAAGGAGAAGCCTTTGCCGGGGACTTCATCTTCACTCTCAGGCCGTGCTCTATAGACAGTTAACAGACTCTGTCCTGTCTCATTGCTTGCTTTCTCTTATTTTTCATTTCACCTTTTTGCTTGTTCGTTTGTCTTGAGATAAGGTCTCATCGCATAGCCCAGGCTGGCCAGGAACTCATGATTCTCCTGCCTCAGACCTTCCAGTGCTTGACCCGCAAGTGTGTCCCCACGCCTAGCCTGTGACACCATGTTCTTACGGCTACCCATCTGCCTGTTTGTCTATCATCCGTCCGTCCGTCCGTCTGTCTGTGTATCTATTTATCATCTAAATTATCTACCTAGCAATCGTCTCTTCCTTCTGAGTCTTTGCAGTGGATTATGAGTATAGTTTTAAGAACTGAGAAGCCTGGCAGTCAGTTCCGACAAGCCGTTACCTTTGCGGGTTGTTGAAGTGCTTCGCCGGCGTTCAGTCAGAATGAAGCAGAGGAAGGTTTAACGTGAAGGAGAGTGAACATAGCTTAGTGGATGTTTGCATGTTTGAACGGCTGAAAGAACTTTCTGAATCCTTTTAAGCAAAGCTGACAAGGTGAAGATGAATGATCCCGTCTCCTGGGATCAGACCCCACGCAGGTGGAAATCAGGGTTTCCTCACAACTTGGCTAAAATTAAATCACTTTGTACAGAGAAACCTTGGGAAGCGTGGAGGCATTTTGATATGGGGCTCACTCTGAATTCCAGAAACAATGAGGAAGAATGTGGGACGAGCTGCAAGTTGAGGATCCTGTACCCTTTGAAACTTGCCCTGTCGACTGCCCTCCAGGCTGTAGATGCTCCTCATCAAACTCGTCCATGTGTCCAACCACAGATCCGTGACCACACCTTTAACAAGCTTTTGTTTCTTAATTCAATAGTGTTTGAGATTCTTGCTTATTTAAGGACCTGCTGTGCACGGTTTCTTGAAGTTCACCTTCTAGGTGGGTTATCCATGGATCATTTAGTTTGTGATGGTGGCTAATCCTTTCTATCAATATCAGCTTTGGGAACTGTGTTTCTAAAGCATCAGGCAAGGTGATGTCCTTGTTCCCTTTTTTAAAAAACTGTTCAGCTGTGTCACATCCTTGTGAACCCACCATTTCTTTAGAAAGTCACTTAGAAACAGTTTTCTCTTGAGATAGGTTCTCACTCTGCACCCCAGGTTGGCCCGGGGCTCACAACCTTCCTGCCTCAGCCTCTCGGGTGCTGGCTAACAGGGCTCTGTTCCCATGCTGGCTGCTTAGCACTAATTCTCAAAAACAACAAGTCATACACTGCTTCAGAAGCAATACATTTCCCCATGCACAAAGAGCTTGCACACCACCCAGTCTCTCAAACATCTTCTTCAGCCAAGCTTGAAATTCTGCTTTTCTCATGATTTAGTACAGTGGCTACTTGGTCACTTTTAGTACTAAAAATGCAAGTGGCATTTTTCGTCATAACTGACCAAGTGAGTGTTGGTGACAACTGGAACCCAATGGCAGGTGAGTTTCTGACCGTGCCCATCCCCCCATCAACATGCACGCGCACGCAGACACACACACACACACACACACACACACACACACACACACACGCTACAGCAAGCTTTTGATAGGCTGATTGAAATGTCCAATAAGCACAGACCAAAGCAATTGGACCTCTCCCTTATCTGGTGCCCTGCTTCCGCTATAAAAACCCTGTTTCTTTAGAAATAGAGTGGATTTGCACCACGGGGGCATTTCCCTGGAGCCTGAGCTTCTTGGGCGGATGACTCTGCGCCTCTTACCACCTCCGAGATACTCCCTGCGCTCACAGAAAGACCACAAGTGGTACCCATATGGCTTGGAAATAGTTGACAGATTTTTTTTTTCTATTCATCTATTGGCTCTGAGTTCTGTTTTGTGTCTGGCATTAGTTAACTGTTCTAGAACATGCCAAATAGTCAGATTATGGCAATTCCCTTGCTCTACACTCAGGTTTGTTTGTTTATTTGTTGCTTGATTGTTTTTGACTGGCTTCTAGTATTGCCATTCAAAGCACAGTGCTATCTCCAACTTGTTTTTCCAAGCATTTTGGAGCTGCAGGGTCCAGTTCACATCTGACATAACAGTTTCTTTCAGTAATTTTCCAAGTGCTCATTTACGCGATCCCGTCACGATGAGAAATGGGCACTCCCTGTCAGTAGTGGGCGCTAACTGGCTAAGAATGTGAGTGAACCTCCTTGGAAGTCAACTGCTCTTGCCCCAGTCATCTTGAGGGCATTGAATCCCAGGACAAAGACTTACTGGTGCCCTCTGAAATACCCTGAGCAAGAATATCCAGCTAAGACACTACTGGTTCCTTGGACCACAGAAGTTCTGTAAATTAGTAAAGCCTATTGTTTCAAACTGCTGATTTCAGGTAAGGTAATATACTACGTGGATAACTATCACATTCTAAATGTTGACTTTGGAGAATCCATTGCAATTGTGAGGTTGAAGATGTAGCTCCTACAGAGCCCTGGGCTCAATCTCCAGCATCAATAGATGAGCAGATAAATAAACTTGCTTGAGTCATTAAGGCAATTCTACGTGTTCGGTGTAACACTAATGAGAGGACTAACGTTTTCTCCACTGACCTGCCATCTGGATCATGGGTTATCCAGGCTGGTCTTGAACTAGGGACTCAAGCTCAAATAAGCCTCTCTTCTCGGCATTCTGAGTAGTTGGGGTTGCAGTTATATGTCACTGTTCGGAGCTAGTTAAATTATTATTTTAATAAACTCTGTGATTTTTACCAGGCATGGTGGTGGCACACTGTTTTAATCCCAGCACTCCAGAGGCAGAGGCAGGGTAATCTCTGTAGTTCAAGGCCAGCCTGCTCTACATAGAGAGTTTCAGGCCAGCCTGGTCTACGTAGTGTTTCAGGTCAGACAGGGCTACATAATGAGAACTTGTATCAAAAGAAGTAAAACAAACTCCTTGATTTTATAGTCTGACACACACACACCCTCTTTTGGAATTTTGTGTATGACAATCACCAAGATTGGCGTGTGCCTTTTTCCTTATTAAAATAATACTACAGATAGTACTTTCATAAAATGACATGTTTTTCCTATACTTAGAATTCAAAAAGAATCATCCATCTCTTAAAAGAACTGTTAACATGAGACCCTCTAAGCCAGGGCCTTTGAGTTGAGCTTTGATAATTTTCTTAGATCCCTTCACAGCCATTGGCCTACCCTTATTTTCTGCTTGAATCAACCTTTCAGGTCTGCTAAACCTTAAGTCAATTAGGAAAAGTTTATTAAATTATCATTCATATGATTGACCTATATTTTTCCTTTTGTGTGAATTCTGTTATGAAGTTTTCACAGATCCGGTTAAAACAAGATGACTATAAAGAAGAATAAATGCAGAACTAAGCATGCAGGCACAGGGGTGACTTTATTTTAGAGAATGTTTATTTTATATTTGTGCGTGCATGCATGTGTGCGTCTTTCACATGAGTGCAGTACCAGAAGTGACCAGAAGAGGATGCCAGATGCCCAGAGGCTGGAATTAAAGTATTTCGTGAGCCACCAATGTGTACGTGCTGGGAAATGAACTCTCCTTCTTTGATAAATCAGCAACCACTGTTAACCACTGAGCCAGCTCTTTGCATCCTGGGGCTGACAATCTCCTGATGCATGCTCTGTAGTAAGACCGAGTCCCAGGGGGTAACTTGGTTACTTTATCCAAGCGATGATATATTCAATATACAGCAGACACACCCTGAGGAGTTTGATCAGTGGAATACCAAGAAAACCTTGAAGCTAAATTATTAAAGAAACGTACATTCTGCTTGCTATTCCCCAAAGAAATATAGCTTTGGTATTCATGGATAAGGGACTAATATGGAAACACTGAGGCCCTGACAAAGGGATTGTGTGCAGGAGACTTGTCACGCTTATCAGCATGAGGTAGCAGAGTAAAAGGAAAGCTGGACATCTTAACAGGGATTTAGCAAGTATTTTCATTGTACAGTACTTCTCCTCGTCCCTTATCCATGGAGAATGCATTCTAAGAACCATATGACTGTCAGAAAACCCCAGATAGTACCAAATTCTAGTTATTATGTGTTCCCTGTATGTACATGTTATGTACTGTATGTGGAAGTGATCTCTCTCTCTGAGTATGTATGTATGTATGTATCTATCTATCTATCTATATGTTGTGCCCAGTTTTTGAACCACCAGGAGACCACCAGTTCTGATGCAAAGGCAAGGAGCCTTTATTCTGCAGAGCAGACCAGTGCCCCGGGGTCTGGCACCACCACACAAGATGGCCGCCCCTGAGAAGCTTCCTGCAAGGGTTTTTAAAGGGAGCAGGGGCTCTCTCCGATTGGCCAGAACCCAGGCCCTGGATTGGCTCGTTAAATGTTATGCGGCAACAAGGATTTCTGGGAAAGTGAGTACTCTCCAGAAAACAGAGAGGTTTCTGGGAAAGCGAGTACTTGACATTAAATCGAGGAGAGGTTAGTGCCTTTACCACCAGAGGCACTGGGCTTTTCACCATCTAATCTTTCCAAATCTCAGTTCTCCTTGTGGTGGTATGAGACGGTGCAATGGTTTGCGTGATAAGATGAAGTAATGTGAAAGCCAAGTACATTGAGACGTTAGGTGACTGTCTAAGGGTTACAGGGTCACAAGCACCCTGAAGCAGCAGCCTGAGAGCCGAGGTGGTAAGGGAGGATAGTACAAGATTTCATCGTGCCACTCAGAATGCCAAGCCATTTAAAACCTATAAACTGTTTATCTCTAGAATTTTCCATTTAGTACTTTAGGATTGCTTGACCGTGGGTAACTGAGACTTTAGGAAGCAAAAGCATGGGTAGTAGAGGGTGATTACAGCGTTTCTCTTTTGGAATGGTGGCATGTGCTCTCTCTCCTGTCCAGTGGGGATTCTACCCACGGCTCCATTCTGGCCACAGTCTCTGTCCCTGCTCATTATTCTCTGTGACATCTCAGTTGACATGAAATAAAGGCTTCCCTTGGCCTGTGATGTTTAGAGCTATTCTTTATGGATGGCTTGAACCGACTGAACTCCGCAGCTTCGTCAGCACTTGCAGCCACATCCAGAGAGGTTTTTGACAGCCGGTCCAAGTTTTCCCTTTCTTAAGTCATCGCTTAAAAATTCTACCAAATGAGAGGTTCAGTTTAGACATATGTTTTGACCTTATAATCCTGTCATTAATCAGCACTTGGCAAAGGCCTTTGCTTAGCCGCTATACGTTATCCTAACGTGAAATTCCACATGAGCTTCCTGATGGACCACACACTGCAGAGACCCCCTTAGCCCTGCAGGGCCTTCTCAATCACGTCCTGCCACAACATCTTCCCCTACCAAAATAGAAAAGTCAAGAGAGACTGTCTGTCACCTTCACAGTCAGCTTCAACTAGCCCACTGGCCAGGGACACTGATGGATGCATCACTGTTTCCCAGGGAGGTCAGAGTTACAGAATCTGAACTTTCTCAGGGGATGTGTCTTTGGAGACTCTCTCTTTTTTATTCTAAGTTTCTTGTTGACATATCCTATTTTTTCACTCACAGCTACAGAGGAAATAGAATACCTTCTTCTCCTTTGCTGAGTGTTCTCCCAAGGCCATGTGTGAATTAAGGGGTTTCTGCTCATGATGCCTGGTACAATTTAACAGTTGTTACCTCTTACCATCCCACATCAATGGATGATTTAAAAATAATATCAACGACGCAGGAATGTGTTATCATTAACATATTAAACAATTACTAAAAAATGAAAGCCTCCTCCATCTAAGAAAAACTTTAAATGCTGACACCCAGCATCAAACACCTGGCAGGATGCTAAAGGATTCCCCAAATGCTTCAGGGCCTCATGGTTTCTTCAGTGTCCTGTAGCCATCAGCTTGGCTGATAAGGTTTTGAGGGCTGTCCTGAAAGACGCTTCCCCTGCAAACTGTGTTGCACGGTTTCTCTCTGCAAAGAAGTATTTCCTTGCTCAGGTTCAAATCACCTCCCCCATCACAGGCTACTGATATACTTTACCTGTTAGCAAGGAAGGCTTTGGAGATGACCCTTGAGAAGGGCTCTCCAAGTCACAGGGAAGCTAGTCAGGAAGGCTGCGATACGTTACCAAAGTAGAGGTCAACTCCAGCCTCCACCATCGTCAGACAGTGTCTTTGGGCTTATGGGGGTGGGGACACTGATCTCCTCCTGGTTTCCACCACGGTAAGATGGGGTGGTAATTATAATACCCATTTACCTTCCAGGTTTGCTTTTTAAAATGTAAAGTGGCATAGTATACTCAAAAGTGTTTTACGAGGTAAAAATATCAGAGGTTATTAGAAAGTCTTCCATTCCACCCTCTGCCCTTGCAGAGGCATGTGGCAGCGTGTAGCTGTTGTGCCCAGTGTTTGAAATTCCCCTCCTCAAGTACCACCAGGAGACCACCAGTTCTGATGCAAAAGCAAGGAGCCTTTATTCTGCAGAGCAGACCAGTATCACCAGAGTCTGGTACCACCACACAAGATGGCCGACCCTAAGCAGCTTCCTGCAAGGGTTTTTAAAGGGACCAGGGGATCTCTCTGATTGGTCAGAACCCAGGCCCTGGATTGGCTCGTTAAATGTTATGAGGCAACAAGGATTTCTGGGAAAGCGAGAACTTGCCATTAAATGAGAGGTTTCTGGGAAAGCGAGTACTTGACATTAAACGGAAGAGAGGTTAGTGCCTTTACCACCAGGGGCGCTGGGCTTCTCATAGCCTTTGTTCCTGTCCCATGTTCAGAGGTTCTGCATCTTGGAGGAGGCTTTAGAGATCTTCACAGCAGGGCCATCAGCATCACTGGTGCAACAGCCTCACCCCCATCGCAGCTTAGGGTTTGAATATCTTTCCTTGGTGTGCTCTTGAACTCTTGCCCTTGGCTATTACATGCAGTCTTGGGATGTCTGTTTATTAAACCTCAGTTGACTGTGGCTCAGGTTTTGTCTGCTCCACTGTTTGATATTATTTGCAGCCCATTCCATTGTGTTTGGTTTCCTAAGGTCTTTCAACTTAAACCATTTTTCTATTTCAACTTCCTTTCCCAGTTCTCCTTTCCTCATCTTGAGTAAAAGCTCCCTTGTAAGATCTCACATCCGTCAAGTCATGTGACCTTTCCTTCACTAATAATAGAGTCCTTACAGGCACTGCTATGTATCGGATCCTCGAGTCTGTATGCCGACTGTTGTTCTCTCCTGGAAGGGACACAAGACTTTTCATGTGACATGTCGTCCCTGTTGCTCTGTAGTCTTGTGAAACTGCTTGCATCTGGGCCCTGTGCGCTGCCTCTCTTAGTTTTGAGGTTGAAGGATAAAGGAATACATCCATTGGCTGCAGCTCCTGCGTCTTTCATCTTCTTTGTGCCTAATTCATTTTATTTAAAAGGTTATTCCATTTTATTTTATGTGTACGAGTGTTTGCTTGCATGTGTGCGGATGTACTGAATGCACGCAATGCTTACAGAGGCCAGGAGAGGGCATTTGGGTCCCCTGAAATCCAGTGGTTGTGAGCTAGCATGTGGGTGCTGGGAATGAACCTGGGTCCTCTGCAAGAGCAGCCAGTGCTCTTAACCGCCGAGCCTTTTCTCCAGTCTCCTCAAACTCATTTCCTTTACGCTGCTGAATTTCTAGTCCTTAGCACACATGTGCCGCTTACAATGGCATATGTATTCAAAATGAATTCTGTCAGATGGGGAAATACACTAATTCTTGTTGCTGATTGGTGGAAAACATGAAGATAACCTGTATTTGTTTGTGGATTTGGGTCACTGTCCATTGATGTCTGGGTTCGTTTCCACCAGATGAGCTGGATGATAATGTCACCCCATCGAGATGATCTTGTGCAGATACCCTTCGTTATGAGTCTAAGATGTGGCTCAGCACATCAGAATTCCTGTTCTCTGCCCCTCAGCCTTCAGGGGGTCAGAAGCTTTTCTTTCTCTTCTTTTTGCTTTTGCCTTCGGGATGTGATTCGTTGACGTCACAGTGGCATGCCTTTCTGTTGTAGTACCCGTGCCCTACATGCTTGCTTCTTTGTTTCACCCTAAGACAGCTCCCCAGTGTTACACAATAGACACACAGAAGCCAGGGCAGCAGGGTGCACTTCTTCCCTCCACAGCTTGTACACCTGGATTGCTTGTCTGTTCGAATACCTGGAGCGGTTTCTGAAGTCGTTGTAAGGTTGGAGGCAGTAGCTTCCCTCCTGGGTTGAGAAAGCACTGAACACAGTGAAAGACATCTGTCTCTAAGGCCCGAAGGAAGGCAACTGCTACCGTTTAGATCTCATGCGTCCTTTGAAGGCCCACGTCTTGGCTCGGTCCCAGAATATTAGGAGGCGGTGGAACCCTGAAGAGGTAGGATGTACCGGGAGGAAGTCAGGTCATTGGGAGCATGCCCTTACACGGGAACGGAGACTCTGGCCCCTTCTCTCCCTCTTGCTTTGCTGCTGCTCTGACGCGTACAGCTCCTCCTGCCGTGACAAGCTGTAACATCGCAGACTCCAGGACTCCAGAGACTATGGACTCAAAACCTCTGAAACCATGCGCCCAAATGAGTCTCTTCCCACTTAAAGATGAAATATCTCAGATTCTTGTTATAGAAACAGAAAATTGACTAGTGGGAAAAGAGGCCAGAGGAGGAAGAGACATGCTTCCTTTATCCTGGGGACTTTTATTCCGAGACACAGTGCTGCTGACCCCAGCTGCAATCAGAGACGTCAGCAGACATACAAGTTCTCTCACGCTGTGTGTGTCTCTTCTGCGTGCCCAGACACTGGCTAACCCTATGTCTTAGTTAGGGTTTCTATGGCTGTGATGAAACACCATGACCAAAACGCTGGAGGCAGGAGCTGATGCAGAGGTCATGGGGAGGGGTGTCGGGGGAAGGGGCTGTTTATTGGCTTGATTCCCATGGCTTGCTCAGCCTGCTTTCTTACAGAACCCCGGACCACCAGCCCAGAGATGGCCCCACCCACAATGGGCTGGGCCCTCCCCCATCAATCACTAATTAAGAAAATGCCCTACAGCTGGATCTTATGGAGGCATGTTCTTGATTAAGGTTCCTTCCTTTTAGATATTTCTAGCTTGTGTATCACATTGACATAAGACTAGACAGCACACCTTCGAACCCACGACTTGTGTGAGCATTTCCTTCAAGGCAGTACTCCCTGTTCTTAGTGTAATCCTCTGAAGTCACTGTTCTCCAGGGACGCCGCTTCCACAGCTCTTCACAGACAGCTCTCCGGACCCAAACTCTCCTTTGTGCTGAGCTTCAAACACTCCTGGGAGGTATGAACCGAACCGAGACTTTACTGCACCCTAGAAGAGCACACAAGAGTAACAGACGAAGCACTTACAATCAGACTGTCATCCCTCCATCCCTGCCCGGCGATGTTCAGCAGCTAAGGTGTTTTCCAGCAACCGCGTGTCAGGCAAGGTGCCTGGCAACGGGGGTTATGGCATCGAGTAACTGCTGTGAGGACCACCATAGCAGCTTCGGGTGGTGGAGGGAGGTGTGGGCTGCAGGGTGTGGGGAATCTGTGTAGGTGTCTGTGCCCAACGAACCTGGACACTGTATCATCAAGGTTGAGGCAAGTTCAGTGCGGTCCTATCTCTCCTCCAGAAAATGCTCTCTGAACCCTGCCATGTGGCTCCACAGCGACACCTGCCGTGGTTTGCTTACTGATCTGGGCCTGGAAACGTCAGTCAGGAATCTGGCTCTCCACCATGGTTCTCGACTCTTCTCAAGAATGGCAGGGTGGAGACAAACCATCCAGAAACACTTCCTGGAGAGCACACTGGAGAATGGTGTTAATTCTCCTCCAGCCACCAGACAAAGGCGCTTTGACTTTGCCTGAATTGAAAGAATAAATTCTAATAAAACACCTGGTCCAAATACAGAAGTGCGTGTTGGCAAAATTCACACCATGTTTCAAGATTAATTCCCAAGCACGCTGGCATTTACCTCTGCTTTAGAAAGGGAGAAACGTCCGTCCTTTCCATTCCTTAATTTTATTTGACTATTACAGGGGGAGATTAGAGTGCATGAAATGTAGAAATTGAATTATAATCTAGTATAATGAGCTTCTCTTTCCAGAAAGTCGAGTGCTATTTGCATTTGAGCTGATGTGCTCCCGTGGGATCCTTACAAAGACTTTTACCCTTTCGTCCCCGTGTTCTCCTCAAGTTAAATCTTTACCATTTAATTCAACTTCAGACATTTTCCTTTGGTGCAGACGGTGCTATTACAGTAATCAGGTTCTCCAAGATGAAAGTGGGTCATGCAGATGAATTTCCAAAGACAGCTTCGAGTTCACAAAGAGTGGCTAGAAGTTACTGAAAAAAATAACATCCAGGCATTTGATGGTGGCGGCAAAAATCCAGTTCTGCCTGAACTGTTACACGGGCCACAGGGCTTAGAAATCAGGGCCCATTGATTTATCACTTTAGAAAGCCCTCTGGCTATTTAGCGAGATTTACATCAATTTTATTTTTTCTGAGTGCAATCATTATTCTAAAAATTGTATGCAGAGGAAGTTGGCTTACTATGCCAGCAGGGCTATGGAGAGAAACTCAGCAGAGTTCACTCCCTGGTCTGGTCTAAAATATCACATGGTCACAGTCTCCTAAGATAGAGTTTTTATCCACCATTAACTGGTGTGCAGAGAGAAAGAGCGTTAGACAGCCAGTGAGGCAGTAAACACATTTCGTGCGATGCTGTCAGCACCGGGGCAAAACCACACTCACCTCCAAATGCAGCAAACACAGCTGTGGGTCGACATGGCAGAACTGTGAGCCGGCAGTGCTGTGATGTTAGAAGGGAGACATCAAAAGCAATGGGATTCGTGGGACTGGAGAGATCAGTCAGGAGCACTGGCTGCTCCTGCGGAGGACATGGGTTTTGGTCCCAGCACCCACATGGCAGCTCACAGATGCCAGTGACCCCAGTTACAGGGGATCTGATGCCCTCTATTGGGCCCCGTGGGCACTGCACGCATGCAGCCTGCGTGTGTGTGTGTGTGTGTGTGTGTGTGTGTGTGTGTGTGTGTGCGCGCACGCGACTCAGACACACACACATACACGTGGATATTTAGAAATTAAGAATTAAATAAAGCGTATGCCATTTTGAAACCCATAATTGTGGCACCTGCTCCTCTCATGAGTGAAGTCAGAGATATAGAACACAGAACATTCATTCTCTTGAGAAAGATAGGGGCTGAGAGCCGCGCTCATGGCTGCATAGTGGAGAGTCCTCCCGACCGTCCTGGTGGAACTTGTAATGAGATCTGTCACTTGTGAGCCATAGAGATAACTGCGAGGTAAGACCAAACTGCCCCAGGCAATTGTGTTGTCGCAGCTGTAGATATTTTAAGCTCATCGTGCTCACATTTGCTATTATTTCTCTCTTAGGATAGACACTGAACTTAATGGTCTTAGGTTTAAAACTGGATTGTTCTATTACATTTAATTATTAAAAACTGAAGCTCTTGCCTTGAGGCACTTTCTGTCATATTTAATAAATAGATTGGATGTGAGAGTTTTCTTCCTAAGCTAAAACTTATTGACTTATCCAACTAATTGTTGTTATGAGCCTACCGTGTCCCGGGGTGTGAAGATTTAGTGTGTGTGTGTGGTGTGTGTGCATGTGGGTGTATGTGTATGTATATGTGTGTGTATGAGTGTGTATGTGTGTGTGAGTGTGTGTGTGGTGTGTAAGTATGTGTGTGAGTATGTATGTGGTGTGTATGTGTGTGTGTGTATGTGTGTGTGTGTATGTGTGTGTATATGTGTGTGTATGTGTGTGTGTATGTGTGTGTGTATGTGTGTGTGTCTATGTGTTGTGTGTATGTGTGTGTGTTGTATATGTATATGTGCATGTGTGTGTATGTGTGTGTGTTGTGTGTGATGTGTGTATGCATGTGCGTGTATTTGTGTGTGCATGCATGTGTGTGTGTGTGTGTGTGTCTGTGTGTTTGTGGTGTGGGGTGTCTCCTATGCTCATGGAGAGTGGAATGACAGGTAATGACAAAAGCTATGAAAACAAACAAGGAAAGGAAAGGAGTTCAGGACACAGGAGGTGACCTTTGACCCAAGACCTGAATTAGGTGAAAGGGGAAGAGCCCAGGCCCAGATGGCCACACTGGTTGTATTTCTTCTTGCTGTAAGACGGACTGTTTTGTCCTCTGCTGTTAGTTAGGTCACTGACTTTCTCAGACATCCTGCCCGCGTCCTCAGGTCCCCCCTACCAGCACGTCAGCCATTTGGTGCTGAGACAGGCAGTCTCAGCCTTGGTCTGTCTGGCTTCCAACTTCCCCTTTGGTCCCTCCCTCTGGCTCTTTGCTTTACATTTGTGTTGTTGGCTTTTGTCAACTGGGCACAAACACGTAGATCTGGGAAAAGGCTCCTCTGGTTGAGGAACTGCCGTCAGCAGGTTATCCTATGGATGTGGCGGTGGGACATTTTCCAGATTAGTGATTGTTGTTGGAGGGTCCAGCCCCCTGAGGGTGGTGGCCCTGTGTGCTATAAGAAAGCAGGCTGAGCAAGCCTTGGGGAGCGAGCCGGTGGGCAGTGCCCCTCCATGGCCTCTGCATCAGTTCCTGCCTCCAGGTTCCTGCCTAGAGTTCCTGCCCTGACTTCCTTCCCTGACGGACTGTGGTCCTGTGTAAGCCAGATAAATCCTTGTCTCCCCAAGCCGCTTTGGCCGTGGATGGACTTTATCACAGCAATAGAAAATAAACTAGAACCCCATTTAGATCTTCTCCTTTTCCTTTTAGATACTGTATCATGCGGTCTTTAACTAGAACACGATACGCCAGAAACGCTTTCTAGCTTCTATAAGCCTGACCTTGTATCTCTTGTCCCCATGTTACAGGAGAGGAGACTCACACGCGCTGGTCCTGAGGCCCCTGCTTTATTTGAAGAAAAGCTCATGACCAACTAACCTATTAGCCAATCACATCACTATTCTGTGAATACAATTTTGGTTTTGGGTGCTGGAAGTCAAGCCTGGGGCTGAGCAAATACTTTACCGAGAAGCCACACCTCCGTCATGCACCCCGAGTTCTTCCTGCCCTCTTTTCTAACTCCCCTTTTCTGTCTTCTGTTGTTACTTCATCCTTAGCCCCCTTTCTCATTTTTCCTTTATCTAGGGATCAAATGCTTCACTTCCAGTCTATGGATGGTTATCCCTAAAACTAAACACACTTTAAAAAGCATTCAAAAAGTAACAGCATTTCAGTCCTGCTCTTGGAATTCAGAATATTTTAACTCTCACATCCTCCTCACCGTCTGCCAGGTTACAATTGTCTGATAGTTCATATGGCCCCAGATTTCAGCTGTAAAATTAGTCCATGTTGTAGTGGTTAGCAACCACAACCCAGAGTGTATTTATAGGCAGTGTTTACCCTGAAACATCAGGAAGTGTATCCTTCATGCTGGATAAGTACTTTCCCTTACACCTTCGGCTGTTTCATGTTCTTCTTCCGCATGTGGGGAGAGCGTGGGCAGTAAGCGTCTCCGTGTTCTTATTTCCTATGATATCATTGCTCTGTTGTTACTGTTGAGTGATATTTAACATGTGTGTCTGTGTGTCCTGTGCATGCAGTGTCTATGGGTGCCAGAGGAGGTGTCGAGTTCCCTGGGACGTGAGTTACAGACTGTTGTGACCTGCCAAGTGGGTGCTGGGCCCTCTTCAAGAGCAGCCAGTGCTCTTAACCCCTGAGCTGTCTCTCCAGCTCCGGCCTGTTATATTCCTAACCAGGTTTCCCTCCACCTTTGGTGTCATAGACTGAGACTTCATACATGTTTGTGTTTACCACTGAGCTTAGCTGTGGCTGCCTCCTCCTCTTCCTCCTCCTCCTCCTCTTCCTCTTCCTCTGCCTTTCCTTCCTCTCCTTCCTTTTCCTCCTCTTCCTTCTCCTTCCCCTCCTCCTCCTCAAATTCCTATACTTACCAACCTGTATTAATTTTTCAGAGTTATTATAACAAATTACCCTGGGTCAAGCTATTTAACGAACTGAAATGCATTCCCTCACAGTTGCGGAGAGAACTCTAAGTCTGAAATCAGAGTGTAACAGGCTTGATTTCTCCTGAAGCCCTGTCTCCTTTCTTTGTAGAAGGTCACCTTCGCAAGGTATGCTTGTGATGGCTAAAACTGATTGTGAGTGCAGCAGGAGCAACAGAATCTAGAGTCACCTAGGAAATAAACCCGCGGCAGGTCTGTGTAGGAGTTTCTAGATTGGTTAGTTAGGCTGAGGATACGCACCACGAGCATCACCGACGCCATCTCACGAGCTGGGGTCCTACACAGAATAAACAGGAGAATGTGAGCTGAGCCTCTGCCATCTGCTTCCTGACTGAGGACAGCACACCAGCTGTCACAAGCCTCCCACCCTCACACTGTGAGTCAGAGCAAACCCTGCCTTAGTTTGCTTCTGCTGGGATGTGGTTGGAGCAATAAGAAAGGTAAGTACTGAAATCTTCAGGTAGGATGTTCTCTGCAAGTGCCTGGCATGGCCGCCCATCTTCTGACGAGGAGCCTGTTGGGTTAGAGTCGCAAATACCTCTTTGTAATTTCATCTCCTCTTTAAAGACCCTAACTTCAAACTCTCCAGTCCCATTCTGAATTACTAGGAGTTAGGTCTTCAAGATTTGAATCCTTGGGGAATATTTCTCAGGCTATAACATGGTCCATTTTTCAGTTTTACTGTTGTGTGTGTGTGTGTGTGTGTGTGTGTGTGTGTGTATTTCCTGGAGGCAGTAATTCAGAACGTTTAACCTTTTATCCCTCCAGGAACGAACTTTGAACTGCATCAGCTTCCACAGATCTTCTTAAAATCCAAAATATCAGTATTACTGCCTAATTTCCTAGCTGGGAAAACTGAGTCGCAGGGGATAATCTAGTTACCCCAGGCTGGTCACTCACAAAGGGCATGAAGGAAGAACAACCATATGAGACACGGCCCTGGTCCAGAAAATTGCCTCATTCCCCTGCCTGTCTTGTCAGGGGCCAGAACTGCCAGGTTCCTCTCAGTCGGAAGGGCTTGGCCCGCTTGGAGAGACATGTTCAAATCAACACTGCAGTTCCTTAGACTTCATCATAGTAGAAGGACCCCAGGATGTGCTTGCGTTCGAATGCCCTCTGAAAAGTATTGAAAGACTTATATTTAGTACCTGAAATTTCGAAGTCATACTCTTTTGGCATAAACCGCCACAAAGGCAGTAGCAGATGGCTCCTTAGGGGTTCTGTATAGTTGTAGGGTGATATACGAGTTGTATGATTTTCTATTATGAAATACTATGCTTTGTCATCAGAGATGCAGTTAGCATACTGAAGTACAAGTCATTAAAACTCGGGAGATCGCCTTGGCTCTGATCTCTATAATGGAAGTTTCCCGCAGCCTTAAAAACAGTAATGTTTTAACTAGAGATTTTCCTCTTTCTCTAACTTTCCTGTCTCTTCTACAGGAGTAAGTGTCTCCCTGAACCCTCCTACTCTCCCTCTCTCTCTCCTTCCCTGCCTCTCTTCCTTTCTCCTCCCCTCTCTCCCCTCCCCCACTCCATTTTGTTGTTCTTGCTCCTGTTGTTGTTTTGGGTTTTTTTTGTTTTTAGTTTTTGAGACAGGGTCTCATCTAGCCAAAGGTGTCCTGGGCCTGGTCTCTACCGACCGGCCCTTCTGCCCCACAGCCCCTGTGATGGGCTTAGGGTTGCAGACCTGTGCAGCCACGCCCAGGTCGTCCTGTGCTTTGTGCTGAGTTACTAACAAAAGGACCACTGGTCATGTCAAGGCTACCCACTGTCTCCTCGTTCCTTACCTTCACCACAGAAAAGGGATTCGAGGAACATTTTTTTTTAACTCACGCTGCGCTTGCCTGTGGCTTCAGGAATATGAAAAATGATCAAAGCGGAAAGCGCAGCTTTTCCTATCACCTGGCGGCTGCAGTCTTTAAAGAAAAAGAAAGCAGAAACATGAATCAGAAACAGGGCCATCAGTTAGACATGCTCGGAGGGTTTCAAAGCTCCATTCCTGGAGTCCTTTGCAAAGGGGAAGCCTGAACTTTGCAGGTTTTCACCGCTGAGATGTAACAGAACAGAGCTGCACTCTGAATGCTTCGGCGGGGTCTGCGTCGGGCAGCTGTGGGCAGATCCCGCGTGCTCAGCACCCCACCCAGACAGCCGGCTTTCTGTATCGCAGCCGTACTTGGCATCTTTAGGTCTGAAAACCACTCACCCTGACCCTCTAGAGAATTCTAATTTAATTGCAGCTAAACCTTCAGTTACACACCACTAGCTGTGAGGAGAAAGGAAACAGATGATGTCTCTAATGTCTACCCAGAGTCAGGTGACCACCTGCTAGCTGCTTCACTGTCCTACAGGTGGGGTGAAAGGAATATCGAACCCTTAAAAAGAATTAGGAAGAGTAAATTCGTGTGTGTGTGTGCGTGTGTGCGCGTGTGTGTGCATGTGTGTGTGCATGTGTGTGCGTGTGTGTGCGTGTGTGTGCATGTGTGTGTGCATGTGTGTGCGTGCATGTGCATGTGTGTGTGCGCGTGTGTGCATGTGTGTGCGTGTGTGCATATGTGTGTGTGCGTGCATGTGCATGTGTGTGTGCGCGTGTGTGTGCATGTGTGTATGCATGCGTGTGTGTGTGCACGTGTGTGCATGCACGTGTGTGCACGTGTGTGCATGTGTGTGCGTGTGTGTGCATGTGTGTGCGTGTATGTGTGCATGTGTGTGCATGTGTGTGTGCGTGTGTGCTTGTGTGCGTGTGTGTGTGCACACGCGTGTGTGCGTGTGTGTACATGTGCCTTTTTGTACTTCGCAATTCTTCTGTAGGTAACTATTTTGCTTTCATGAGTTGCTGGAAATCCAATCTCAAGAAAGGACATTTGAGACACCTGAATTTTGTTAATTTATTGTCCTCTTGTGCCTCTCCCTGCAGGCCTGGTTGTCCCTCAGTGTCGGTAGAGGATTGGCTTCAGCAGAGCCCCCTCCATCACTAAATACTCCACCCTCATCCTGTCAGGGCTCCTTCAGAGAATGGCGTAGGGTTTTCACAGAGCATGCAGGCGCCACCGTATAAGCTAAGTCATTTCAAGAGGGCTCCTGACACACCATGTGAACGCAACATAACGTCTGTTGTACCGCTAGGAAAATGTTGACAAGATAAAAAAGACTCGAGGTGTTCAGTACAAACACAATTTTTCTTTCAACCCGTTTACCTAAGGATATGGGGGTCTGGCTGTAGACATTACATAACGTATTTAGGAGAAGAATGTTCAAAGCTGTATAATGTTGCTGAGAGAACTCTTTTAAATCCCCCAAAGAAAACATCTGACACAGAAAAGAAGTATTTTAAGCTTCATTCACAACAAGAGAAATAAATCCCTTGCAGGAAAATTGAAGAAACCACTAAGAAACAAGAATGTGCACCATGCACCAAGACAAATTAACTCAGTGTGACTTTGAAAGCATTCTGCAGCTCTACATAACCTACAGAATTTAGCGTGTAGGAGAGGACCATGTCAGAAATGGACCTTTGTACTAACCCAAGCACAGTGCTCATGGGCGGATCATCTCTAGTTATTATCTTTCTCCATCCTTGTTTTATGAATTCCCCAGGCCCACGTGACTTCCGCCCTCCCACCCGGCTCAGAGCAGAGCACACGGGGCAGAATTCAGGGGCAATATGGCTGTGTCCAGCTGCAGGTCAGCAATGGCTCACGGAGACCTTGCTTTCCTGACCTTGACATTATGCTAACTGATCTACAGCTGGAGCTCAGCCCTGTTGACCCCAGACTCAGGCTATTGATGGGTGAAACAATTCCACAGCAATTAATCATGGAATAATTATTCATGAGGCACCTTTCATTTATCTCCTACTCCTTGGGGCCCTGTGGGGTACCCTTTATTCGTCCTATAACTAATGCCATTGTGGTTGGGAAGATGCACTGTTTAATATGGATTAGGCAGGAAACAATGAGCTGGCTGCGCAAATCAATATTTTTAATACAGGGAATGTTGTAGAGATGAAACTTTCTCTTGGACTCACAGACTAGGAAGATCCACAAGCATATAAATTATTTAGGAGGGTTTCGATCTAAAAGGAGACTAAATTAACTGAAGGCGAAAGTACATGCACTGATGGTTAAAGAAACGCACAGATCTGTTGACCCACTATTTCTGAAATGTGGCAGCAAAACAGAGAAGAAGAGCTCTGTTACGGTGTCCCAGTTTGCTTTATGTTGCCATGATAGAACACTGACCGAAAGCAAAGGATTGATTTGGCGTATAGGTTACAGTCTGTCGTCCAGCTAGGGCAGGAACTCGAGGTAGGAGCCAAGAGGCAGGAACTGAAGCAGAGACCATGGAAGAATGCTACTTCCTGGCTTGCTCCCCACTTGGGTGGCTCAGCCTGCTTTCTTATGCAGCCCAGGTCCACCTGCCCCAAGTGACACCGCCCACAGTGGGCTTGGCCAGCCTCCATCAGTTAGCGGTTAAGTACATGCCCACAGACATGGCTAAGGGCCAATCTGACGGAGGCAGTTCCTCAGCTGATGTTTCCTCATCCCGAGTGTGTCAATGGGACAACAAAGAACAGTCATCACGTATTGGGAATGAGACTGAAGGTAAAACTGAGGGCCGTTCTCCACCCCGGGCCCTATCGAGGTTTCTAGGCACCCCACACATTCGTATTGCTTTTCGCTATATTCTCTCATTGGCTTGTCCGTGCATCACCCAAGAAACACTTGCAGAGTGCGGACCTTGTGCTAATATTGTACCGGTCACCGGGGATGAACTTAGAAGAATGAATTCTGCGGTCAAGTAAACAAAAAGTCCGGTGACTAACTGAGCAATTACTGGCGGCCCTCCGTCTCGGTGAGTAGTCGTACATCGTGGATCCGATCGGTCATGAACCAAAAACAGGTTTTAAAAGTCACGTCTGTACTAAACGTGCGCAGACTTGGAAAACTGACTATCCCTCAAACCGCACAATGCGGCACCCATTTTCATCAAACGCACACTGAGCAAGCCTTTCTATGCATCACCTAGAGGTCCCTTAAGGCTCACAGGAGGCTGCCGTGCACACGTTCAAAGCAAATGCAATAGCGTTTCACACAAGGACAGATATCCATGAATTTTCAGTATCCACGTGGCAATCTAGGACCAGATACTGAGAACGGACTACATGCAGTTTCTCAAAGCATCAACTAAATCTGATTTGTTGGTGACAAATTGTTCTGATGGTGGTGGTGTTTTACTAGGCTCCCTTCATATTTATCAGTATTCCACTGTGGAATTGTTCTTCCGTTTTCGTGAATTTTTGGATGTGTTCACGGGGGACTGTTTTGACATTTTGAGTCACTCAGAGTGACTCCCTGATTGTGAGGGTTTCCCCTATTCTTATCTATCCTGCAACCTGGGTATTGGACATGTCTCTGAGTCCATGGATTATTTACAGGTCTATGCTCCCCCGTACCTAATTCTTGTTTGGTTCCTTAAGTTAATGAATATCAGAATGTATTGTCAATGGCTGTAGACCCCGTGAAATTCAAAAGCTCTGGGCTGCACCGAAGGGTCAGTAAAACACCATTTGAGTTCTCAGTAGGACTGGATATTATCATTAATTTGCTGATCAGGTCTCATAGCCTCTGCTCTCATGGTTCTTATAACTCAGTAAATGTAGGCAGGTGAAGGGGAGACACGGCGTAACTAGTACTTGGGGACATGAGGGATTCTTGATGCATAGAGAAAAGGGATTTCCCAGGCTTGAGGGCTGGGGAATTGTCGTGTACAAGGTGAAGGGTGACTCGGAGACAGAAGACTAGAATCTGGAGGAAAGAGACCCACGGTAGAGTCAGGGCAAGAGAACGTACTGTAACCAAGTAATGTGCCTGAAGAGCCGGAAGGAGCGACGTGGGGTGTCCTCCTGGCATGGAGTTGGGTTGGTGATCACCTAAACAGCCTAATTCAGAATGTACAGAACATCCCAGATTAGGCTAAGGGGTTTGGAGTCTACGTAAGAGCAGGGGAGAATTACAGGAGGCTTTGGAACTAAAGCATGGCGTGAATGTAGTCGCGTGCTTGAGCAATATCATGATGAGAAGAAACGGAGCTTTGTGCGTGGCTCGGACTGCAGCTGCCGACCCCAGCGACTCAGTCTCCAACCCCAACTCTCGTAGTGGAGACCGTCAGGCTGGGTGGCCAGAAGTGTGCCATCTAAACAGCAAACTGGCACAGCGTTTGTGGGCTGAAACCAATTACAGAAAAAACCAAAAAAAAACAAAAGCAGAAACGGTTCCTGTCTTCATCACGTGAGCGGTAGAGCACCGTCTTCTCTAATAGAGAACTGTGGTGTAAGCTGCTGGACCCTTCAGCTCTGCAGCTCAGAATGCCGTGTGCCTCAGAGACCCCTAAACCTTCTCAAATACCTGCAGGATATAGGGAGACACTCTGTTAGAGAGATAGCAGGGAGATGCTGCATGATTTTAGTCTTCAGAAATCAACCACACACACACACACACACACACCTGGGGACACACACACACACATACACACACACATACACACACACACACACCTGGGGACACACACACACACACACACACCTGGGGACACACACACACACATACACACACACATACACACACACACACACCTGGGGACACACACACACACACACACACCTGGGGACACACACACATACACACACACACACACACCTGGGGACACACACACACACACACACACACACACACACACCTGGGGACACACACACACACACACACACACACACACACACACACACACACACATACACACACACATACACACACACACACACACACACACCTGGGGACACACACACACACATACACACACACATACACACACACACACACCTGGGGACACACACACACACACACACACACACACACACACACACACACACACACACATACACACACACATACACACACACACACACACACACACACCTGGGGACACACACACACACACATACACACACACACACACACCTGGGGACACACACACACACACATCCGCACACACACACACACACACATACACACACACACACACACCTGGGGACACACACACACACACACCTGGGGACACACACACACACACATCCGCACACACACACACACACACACACACACACAGATACACACACACACATCCGCACACACACACACACACACACACACACCTGGGGACACACACACACACACATACACACACACATACACACACACACACTGGGGACACACACACACACACACACCGCACACACACACACACACACACACCTGGGGACACACACACACACACATCCACACACAGATACACACACACACCTGGGCACACACACACACACACACACACACACTGGGGACACACACACACACATACACACACACATACACACACACACACACACCTGGGGACACACACACACACATACACACACACATACACACACACACACACACTCATATACACACACACACACACACACATCCGGACACACACACACACACACACACACACACACACACCTGGACACACACACACACACACCTGGACACACACACACACACACACACCTGGGGGGACACACACACAGCTGGGGACACACACACACACACACACACACACTGGCTGCCTTCCAGTAGTGGCTCTGACTTGTTCTTCATGGCCACAGGAAAGGAAGCACCCCATGACCATTTCCTTGACACTCCTAGAAGAATAATCTCAAGACGCGATTAATAATCCCCCCACACCTGTGACCTTACCTCCTTTCTCCATAAGGGTTCCAGGCATATTGCACTAAGCAAACCTTCATTAGCTTGATTAATTCTAACATTCCAGAGCAGTGACATTCTTAAGAACTGGAGCATAGAGATTTACAATGAGGGGGTGCACAATTTGCTTCAGAAGCACCTGTGCCCATAGGTCTCCTGAGAAGATGTCCACCTGTTCTCCTGAAATCAGAATAGGAGATTAAAGAGATTCATCAGTTCCTTCTGTTGCTTAATTAGCAACCAAATTAATAACAATTGACTTAAGTTGAGCATTTATTGTTAGCTAGACACCAACTAGGCTAAGAAGTAGAATCTTAGTGGCCAATATGCCAGACTGGGGCAACCCAAGAGGACGATGTAGTTGTGACCCAGAATATCACGTGATCATATCAATGATGCATCGCAGTGAGTCCGACTTTTCTTACAGAATCTTGAACTTTTGAAGTCCTACCTGATCCAGCTTCTTATTACAGGCGTCCCAGGACCTGGAGAGGCAGGGGGCTCACGCTTTTGTCCTGTCTGTTGACTCTAGTCTCCGAGAATAGAAGCCCTTTGTAGTGGAGATCAGACAAAAGCATAAGTCCCTACAGACTCAACGCACACTAGCTCCGTAGTGTTTGGGAAGGGCTGTCTTCAGTCTCCAGAGAATTATAAGAGGACCCTAAACACCACATGAGGAGAAAGGATTGGAGGATGGCACCAAATCCTCCCATGAGTCTGAAAAACGGATCAGTGGCAGAAATAATGACTTGGGTTCTAGGGGCATTTGTGGGAGGAGCTTGGGACCCTCAGCCTACACGTTACCCTCTGGTGGAAAGAGTCAGATTACCAAGAAAATAACTGTCAAGCACAGTACCTTGATTGTAGCACAGATTGTTTCTTCCAAATACAATTAAGGAGTCGCTTCCAGCTTCAAAGTCTCAGCGTCTGTGGCTGTTTACGACTTTTGTCTAAGGAACGCTGGCTGCACGCGTCCCAGCGGTCACGCTTCCAGTTGAGGTCTTGCCCTGAAACTATTCGACATCAGGAGTCTGGTTTGGTTGGATGGAAAGGAAGCTAAGACTCTGAGAAGGGCAACGGAAATGGCTCCCAGGTGGGTTCTCGCCTGCAATTAGTAGCCAGAGCTCTGGCTTAAGTTCCCCAGGTCTTCCACCCTGTTTTCTACTTGGCTTCCAGAAGGATTTACAGTGCAGCCACCTCTCCCAAACACACTGCTTGCAGATCAATGTAAGCTTTTTAGTTCACCCTAGATGATGGCTCCCTTCTTCATGGTATGCTTGTATTTCTGGTTTTATGGTGTTTCTTCTTAAAGAGGGGGCTTAAATTATTTGGCTTGCACATTAGCTTAAAGAGTTACAGTCTCAAGAGCCCAAATCCAGTAGACTCAAAGGTTTAAACCGATGACATCCATATTTCTTTTTACCAATGTCTCATTTGCAGAAATACTACCTAAAAAAGACTTGTAACCACGGTAAGATTATCTCAGGAATAGTGCATCTACTCAAGTGTACTTCATATGGAATTTGAAACAATAAAACTTATATAACGAAAAGCCATCTGGGGAAATGACACTGAGTTTTAAGGCTTAAAACTAAGGAGACCAGAGCAGGAACAGGACGTAGAGAAATCTGGAACTTTCTAGAAATGCGTGCTTGAGTGTGTGTGTGATTATTTAGGTTCTTTTGGGATTATTAATAGAATGTATTTGTGGAAGAGTTTTAGGTTTGCAGAAGAAATACATAGGAAGTATGGGAATTCTCACAGGTCCTGCCATGCTCAGTCCCTCCCAGTTTCCTTTGTTATTATTATTATTATTAATTATTATCATCATCATCATCTTCTTCCTCTTCTTCTTCATCATCGCAGTGATGTGGTACATTCTTACAGCTGGTGAGCCAATATTGGTATATTATCAGTGACTGGGCCCATGTTTTGCATTGTGTTGGAGGTCTGCGGGGTTTTAGCAAATGTAATATTACATGTACCCATCATTAAAGTGTCATAAAACCCCCCACATCCTTAGATTTTTCCCTTTGAGAAGTCTTAGAGTTTATCATTTTATTTTTAGATACATGTCATGGATTTGTCTGTATTTTCCTTGTTTGTGAGTTTTTATCCCTCTTGGTCCACAAGCCCAAATAAGGTTTTTTTTTTTTTCCCCTGTGAGTTGCTTTTGGTCATGGTGTTTTATTACAGCAAAAGAAAAGTTGACTATACCAACTACCTTGCTACAGTAAGGGGCAGCTGATATGTTTGTCACATGATCAGAAGCAGTGTAGTAACAAGCAAAAAAAGGAAAAGAAAGAAATCCACCTGCCTTCAGACAAAAAAATATCCACCTGCCTTTGGCGGGGGGGGGGGGGAGTCCATCCTCCTTCTGGGCTACCAATGTGACAAGCCACTTCAGCTGGGAGTCACATGAAGAGCCTCCGAGACTTGCATTGGCATCCCACTGAGCGTTAGACACACATCGAGCTGAGTATATGTGTTATGAGGTTGGAATTACGAACAAGTTCGTGACGGTTTCTAACCGCAACCGTAATTGCGTGCGCAGAAGCCCGTTAGAGTTTATCTAAGTGATGTTCATCCTCATGCCTACCCATCTGCTTTTGTTTCCAGACTGGCCCTGTAAGAACCATTTCCCCAGGCTGTGAAGGAAATAATTTAACAGTTCTTTCAGAAATCAATCTTAGTAGACGCCCTCTCTTTCTGAATTTACTGATGTTTCACTTTGTGCCCGCGTCACAGCCGCACACGGTGCTGAATCGAAGGCGGCCTTCTTTCCCCTTCACGTTCTCCAAGTATGCAGTCTACTGGATTTTATCCCCCCGTTTTTGCCACTAAGAGAGCTGGTCAGAAGTTGCCGTACCATTTTCCTTCTCTGGGGCAATTAAAACATATATTGTCTCAGACGTGGATTTAAGGCAATAGAAAGTCTTTATCAGCCAGCTGGTGACTACACTCAGTGTTTAGACCCTGTGGAGCCCTGAGCCTTTCTCAGGATGAGCTGAGACAAAAAGCATTTCCTGGGTTGACATACTTCGGTTAATAAGAACAGTTAGCCAGAAGCAGAACTGCAGAAGCCAGGAAGCAAGGCTCATACATTTGGAGACTTTCCCGGAACTGTACGGACTCTGATGGGTTAGTCGTTTGTTATAATTTTGGCAGGTGGTGCTGTCCACGTGCTGAGTCTTACAGCCTGGATAGCACTTCCAGCATGGAGTCAGTTGTGCTAAGGTCTCAGGGCCTCCTAAGGTCTGGGCCTGTTACATTTGGTTTGGTATTTTAAAGTCTACCATGTGTCTAAGCATGGCTATATTTTGTGGATGCTGTCCACAATACAGTGTGCTTTCTGGAAACATGTCATGCTTTTAAGGCTTGCAAAATTCTCAGTAATTATCTTTTTAAAATTTTCCTCTGAGTTTTTCTTGGTTTCGTCCTTTCAAGACTCCATTCGTTACCACCCTAGAGCGTCTCCTTCAGTCCTCTTTGTCTCCTAACCACTTGCATTCCTCCCCAACTCTTCTCTGAGTTAAATGCTGGCTAAATTTTCCGAGCATCCCGCCCTTTGGCTGTGTCTGATCCGCTATTGAGCACAGTCACTGTGTTTTGATGCAACTGTATTCTCTCTTAGTTCCTGGCGTCTCCTTGTTGTGACATTCATAGTTAGGGCTCTGCACTCCATCCGACGGCTCTGTCAGACTCAGTGCCCACGGGTTCCCTAGGACCGCCACGGAATTTATCCTTCTCACCTGTTTCTAAGCGGCTTTCCTGTTTCTAAGCCGTATCCCACTTTAGCCCTTTACACAAAAGTGGAAAACTTGGTTCACATGGTAGTGCGCCTTCTTCGAAAGGCAGTTCTGCCCTCTCACTGCCCACTGTTCCCATGAGACGGAAGCACAGTTCTCCGGGTGGACATTCACTGCGCTAGCATCTGGTAGACGCCTCTTTGTGCCATGAACAATTCTAGATGCTTATGGCGTGCTTTGTATCTGTGTCATCTCTGCCTACCTATCTTTCTGTAAATCATCTATCTGATTATAAAATACTTATCAAAAATTAAAGCAAAATTAGTGGATGGTTGTTCAGGAGGATGTCCTGGATTTTGACTAAAAGACTCAAGGAAGCATCCGCTGTTGAACAGAGGAGCCAGGCACATGTTAGGGGAGGATGTACTTCCGGGTAAGGAGCAGCAGCAGACGTGAGGGCCCTGACGTAGAAGCATCCTTGGCACACAGACATCAACACGGTTGGCGGGAAAGGAGCGAGCGAGCGGAGGGAGATGAGATCAGAAACAAAAGAGAACCGAACCCTTGGGCTTCGTGAGCAACTGAAGGGTGTTGGGTTTTCCTTTGCATCAGATGGACAGGCGTTGGAGATGTTGAGCCAAGATATCTGAGCTCTAGGTTCTGCGTTAAGACTAAACTGCAGGAGGAGCACAGGGGTAAAGCGGGAGGATCAGCGAGAAGACAGCAGAGGTATCCCCCGTGACAGAGCGGCTTTGAGCCGGGCGGCACCAGTGGGGCTCAGCGGAGGCATCGGATTCTAGATGTAGTCTGAAGGCCAAGCTGACAGGACACGCTGGTAGGACGGGCTGTGGGATGAGAGGGCAACAAAGGATCCAAGGTGGCTCTGACTGTTCCAGGCAGTCGGCAGAGTGGGCCTTTTGAGATGCAGAGTCTGCCGGAGGAACAGATACTGTCATGGGGGCGGACGGGAAATGGTAAATTTCGAGGATGAGTTTGAGACATTTATTAGATGTCCAAAGAGAGCTGTCAGACAATTAGTCAGATATATGGATGTGAAGTTCAAGGAGAGGTCTGGGCTGAAGAGATGAACTGGGAGTCATCCGTATATTTCAGCAGCTATACGTGTATGTGACTGGTTGGAATTATCTTGTGATTGGATGGATTAGCTGTGGGGGTTGTAAGGACTGGAGTCTTGGACAGTCCAACCTTAAGGACTTGGGGAGCAGGAACAGGTCAAAGAGGCTGAGGCTGAGTAGCCTTAACTATCAGAAAGAGATATAAAAGCCCAGCAACCAAGTGGGTCAAAGAGGAGACAATGTCTAACTAACTACAGTGAAAGTAGCTGTGTGGTCGAGCGTGCTGAGAACTAAGACGTGGCTTGATTGGAGAGGGTTCAAGAGAACGCAAGAGAAGAGAAACTGGATAGCAAATCTAAGTGAGCTGTAAAACTCACTACACTTTAAAGGGGAGCAAAGAAACGAAATGTTTCTTGGAGGGGGGGGATGTGAGAGTGAGAGATAGTTCTGCCTTTTAAGTAAGAGATACTATGGAATGCTTTATGGGGATGGGAAGGGGGCATTTTTGAAGTGTTGCCACTAAGAGAAGGGCTGATTCTCACGTACAGGGAGGGATTGCCACTGGGAACACGGACGGTTAACCCACAACAGGAAGGACAGTGTGCGCTGGGATAGGCGCTGATGGAAGGCTGTGGAACTTTCCCTGTACCTGCTGAGAGTCGTACTCCGCAGCCCAAGGAGATGACTCTGCTGCCAGGTTTTACCAACTTGTCACAACCTAGACTTACCCAGGAAACAGGTCTCAGTGAGAGCTTGCGTAGATTAGGTTGGCCTGTGGACCAATGGGAAGACCGATCCACCGTGGGCGGCACCATCCCCAGGGCAGAGAATCTCAGTTGTATCATAGGTGCAGCTGGCTGAGCAGCACACATGCGGGTGTCCGCTGCTCTCTGCTCTTGACAGTGGATGCTGTGAGACATCAAACTCCCGCCACTATGGCCTCCCGGCCGTGTGACTGTAACCTGAAACAATGAGCCAAGCAAACCTTCTCTCCCTTCCGTTGCTTTATCCAGAATATGTTTTCACAGAAGAATGAAAGAACATTTCCTTCTCCGGTTTTAAGTGCTACTGATTCTACAAGAACGCATGCTGTCGGCCACATAAAGAGAAAGTCCTCTGAGGCAGTTCTGTCAATGCTCTGAACTCCAAGTGTGGTGTGTGCATAGCTCTGCACCTGGGAGAAGGTTCCTACGGGGTGAAATCCAGGGGGGAGGGGACAAACGGGACTACTTAGGGCCTGTGGTAACAGAAGACACCGAGGACCTAGGGCACCAGGGGAAGCAGGTTAATGAGCTGGAGCTGAATCATGCTGCTTTTTGCTCTTAATACGCATTTAAGCTGTGACTTTATTATGAGCGTTCTGCAGAAACAAGTTCTATGGTTAGGATGTATGAAAGTATAATTTTTTTTTCATTTTTCTAAATTATGTTTATTTTCCCTAAATTCCCAAAAGGTAATTTGCGAGGTTCAAGGTATCGGGTCATTGCCAGTACAAATTGAGACGTAGGATTATAATCTAATGGGAAAAGAAGCAAGATCACCTCAGTTTCATGGGCACTGGTTTAATTTTTTAAACTTCTAATGCATAATTTTTCTAGTGAAATACTTAGCTTTCCTCTTATGAGTTTTACTCTTTTTCTAATTCGCTTTGTAATTTCTCTGACCACAGGTCAGCGCATCATGGGCATTCGATATATTTTTTAAACGAATGAGTCTATTCCTATTTTAAGCCTTTAAGTTTCTTCTCTTTAATTCCCATTATTGCTTGATTGTAACACATCGCTTTCAGGGGTCTTCCAGAGGTAAAGATTTGAAGATAGCAACATCGAGCCTACATTTTACTTGAAGAACAAATTAAGTATTGAAACTCCAAATCAATTTGCATGGTTGATTGGATGCATAAATGGAAGCTTCAGTTATAGGATACTGATCTAAGTCATTTATAAACAAGAGTTCGTTCTGAGCAAGAGTTGGGATGCAGCTTAAAAGCAGAGATTGGTCTGACATGCATAATGCGTGGTTTAAGTTCAAGCACCGTGAGACATAAATCAAATAAAGTTTTGTAAAATGTCAGTAGAGCTAATGATGCCTAAGTAGCCCATGGATGAAGGGAGGGAGGGAAGGAAGGAAGAGAGAGAAGAAATGAAGGAAGAGAGGGAGGAAAGGAAGGAAGGGAGGGAGGAAGGGAGAATGGACAGACTCGGGGTAGAAACTGGAGGGACTTTTTATAATTTATTTAATCGTGTGTGTGTGTGTGTGTGTGTGTGTGTGTGTGCGCATGTGTGTGCATGAACCTATGGAGGCCAGAAAAGGACATCGGATCCTCTGGAACTGGAGCTACAGATGCTTGCGAGCTGCCATGTGGGTGCTGGGCTCTGCAGTGGCATCCAGTGCTCTTCACTGCTGAGCCATCTCTCCGGATCCATAAACTGAAGAAGTTAACGAGCTATTTAGACTAATCGTTAGAGTGTTCCCTAAACATGTTTTGGTTTTTCTGTTGTTGCTGTTGCTCTTTCTTATCTTCCTCGTCCTCTCCTCCTCTTCCTGATGCTTCTGCTGCGGCTTTATTGAACAAAGACCTACCCTTTCTAAAGCATGACACGGAAGTGCTGTACAAGCCAACGCTCTGCGCAGTGTATTCCCAGCACTCGGGTGTGTCTGGGACCATTGTGCTTGATGTGTCTTCCTCTAGTGCTCCTTTCCTTCTGACCTAGCCTTGAAGGAAAGCTCTTTATTTGATATGTAATCAAGAATGGAGATGACCTCCATTTTCAAAAGCTAATTAATAGATTGTAGAAATAACTGAAAAAAGCAACCAAACCACTTTAAGCGTGAGGCT
The DNA here is from genome assembly GCA_026225945.1 of Cricetomys ansorgei. Classification (NCBI taxonomy): domain Eukaryota; kingdom Metazoa; phylum Chordata; class Mammalia; order Rodentia; family Nesomyidae; genus Cricetomys; species Cricetomys ansorgei. The sequence continues at coordinate 2,074,048 of JAMJFZ010001797.1, forward strand.
AGGGTGGCTTTCCAGTTGGGGTCTTTAGTACTAGATTAATGGGCTGGCCTCAGAGTGCGAGAATGAGGACTGGGAAAATTGGATCCTCTAGGAAAGCAGTCAGAACGCTCACAAAACTCAGCAAGAGCTGTTTTTTTTTGTTTCTGTTTTTGTTTTTTTCCCCCTAGAGTCTGGAGTTAGCCAAAACACTGCAAAAACCAGCAGGGCTTGCGGTGGGATCAGCATCTGAGCTTTGGTGAGCACCCTGGCTTTTCACTTCCTTAATCCCTGCTGCCTCTTCATACTTCTCCACAGCCTTGAAAGCCCGGCTGTTATCTCTGAGAAAAGTGTTTACCTCCCAGGAAGGCCCGGAGTGGAGCTGACTTCCCAAGTCCCATCCCAGAGGATCGTCCCTACTTGACCTGAATGGCTGTTCCCTTTTCTCAGATCTCTCTATTTGATCTTGCTAGGAATTGGTTCTGGGCAAACAGTTTCATACCGGAGGCATTTTTCAAAGAACAACTGCAGCTGCCTGAGGGGAAAAGGCATTTGGAAGGAAGAAAGGACTGCAAGCTCTCTCTCTCTCTCTCCCTCTCTCTCTCTCTCTCTCTCTCTCTTTAAAGCTATTTAGTCTAAGTTCTGTGGACCTGTGTTTGTCTATGTGTGGGTAGTCTGTGCACAGGAGTACGGGTGCCTATAGGGGCCACAAGAAGGCACTGGGTCCCATGGAGCTGGAGACACAGGCTTTTGTGAGCCTACATGGTTGCTGGGAACTGAATTCGCTCCTCTGGAAGAGCAGAAGCAGTCCTGACCGCTGAGCCATCTCTCTGGCCCTGGATCAGAATCTTAAAAGGAAAATTTGAGTGACATAGTCACTGCGAGGTTTGAAAGCTCTGACACATTCTTGAGGATTCAGAAAACTATTTTCACTTGTAGGGCTGTAAAGGTTCCCAAGGATGAGCTCAGGAGATGCCAACCTTTCTCGCCTCTGGGTGACTCTGAGCCTTGGGCCGGCAGTGAGCGATGGCCGGACGGAGTTCTGAGATGCCTGCTGAAATGTGGACATTTCCCAATGTATGCAGTAGTCTCTACAAAGGGTGAGGTCACCCTGCATGTAAGGAGCTGTCTTTCCAATTAGTAACTGATCATCAAGCTAATGGCACAGAGATCTCAGTGGCCTTGTGAGACAGAATGACTCCACCACAGAGACAACCAGCAGCAACATGAAACCCCAGGATGGGGGAGAACTACCATCTTGAGTTTATTAAATGTTTGTTTGTTTGTTTTAAGATTTATTTATTTATCTAATTTTTATCAGCGCTCTATCTGCATGTATACCTGCATGCCAGAAGAGGGCAGCAGATCCCATTATAGAGGGTTGTGAGCCACCATGTGGGTGCTGGGAATTGAACTCAGGACCTCTGGAAGAGCAGTCAGTGCTCCTAACCAAAAGCCATTCCTAGAAAAGCCTAGACTTACTAGAAAAATGCTTTAAAGAAATGACCATAAATATATTCTGTGGTCTTTTGTAGGAACCCCAAGAATCTCAGACCCCAGGGAAATGCCTTTGTGGTACAAATCTACTTTATTTTGAAAGAAGAGGGCCTTTTATAGAGGGAGAGATCCAATCGCTTTGGTCCATGCTTACTAGACATGTCTATCAGCCTATCTAAGACTTCCTGTAGCAGGGCTGGGGGTGGGGTAGGGTCAAGGTCTGGAAAGGTCATCAAAGGCTTGTATGTTTAAAGCTCTTAGCCTGTCTGTTTCGATGATGTTGGCAAACAAGGTTTCTGTAAAGGTGGAGGAAGCAGGTAACTCCCAGACAGAGCTTTCCCAAGCTTGAGCAATCAGTGTACCAGGATCCGCCATTTTAAGGGCCGCTTGATACACCACGGGCATCAGGTACTGGCCTAGCACAGGTGTGCTGATACCCACCTCTCTCTCCCACCTTCGGGATCCAGTTGTCACCAACAATATTCAAAGAACTTAAAGAAACCTTAGTGAAGGAGATGATGAAGTGTGTCAGATCGACATTGCCGAACGGTAAACACCTATAAAGAGACAGGGATGTAAGAACGGAAAGAAAGAGACGTTTTGGAGTTTGCAGTACAATGGTGAAGTAAGAACACCCCCAGGTGGCTGAACTGACAAAAAGAAAAAATAATCAGAATTGGAAAAAAAAAAATCAACACCTAACCAGCACAAGGAGGGCATTGTGTTTTATAGGTCACACGGTCATAAGGGCTAAGGCGTTTCATGGCTTGTTGTCTCCAAACTACAGGCCCAGGGAAGTCAAAGGTACAATTCAATAGAGTCTGAGTCTGAGACTCTACAGGGCCAGCGGGTTGAATCCCAGAGACCTCATCAGCGGTAGAGACGAGAGCTCTCATGTCCCAGAATGGAAGAATGTCCATGTTCTAGAAAGACAACCCATGCTTCTGCCATCTTTTTGTTCTGAACCCTCAAAGGACTGAGTTATACCACCCCCCACACACACACACACAGAGTTCACCACTGAGTTTCACAAGGAACACTTACAGGCTCAGCCAGAAATAATGTTATACCAAGTGTCTAGGTGTCTGTGAGTACGGTCAAGCTGGCAGAGAAGATTACGCATCAGAAGTGGATAGTGGCAATTAACTTTCAGCATCCCTTCCCAGTGTGTGTTTGGGTTCCTCTCTCTTCACAGTGTACTTTTTGGGGAGCTGGTCCTCTGTCACCTCAGCTCTGGGACTTGGCTTAACAAGGTCCATGCTGCACATTAAACCCGTGTTGAGAGGCATTAAAACGTACGTACTGCTCGAGACTGTTGGCAAGAGAGTCTAACTTAACTGTTCTGAGAAGAACCCAGGCTTTCGCATTATTTTAAGTTGGGCTTGTCCTATGGGTTGACTAGCGACCCTTCCACACTCACAGGCAGAAATCCTAAGCTCCAGCACCTCAGAATGTGACCTTATTTGGAAATAGAGTAGCTTCAGATATAGCCAATGAAGATGAGGTTCTATAAGAGTGGGCTGTAACCCAACACACATGGCATTTTTTATAAAAAGAGGAACGGAGGGCTGGAGTTCCATTCCCATCACCCACACAGAGGCTCACACTGTCAGTTTGAGGATCTAGTGCCCTCTTCTGGCTTCCACAGGCACTGCACATACACAGCGCCATTCATACATGCAAGCAAAACACACATTCACACAAAAATCAATAATCTAAGAAGAGGAATCATACAAACGTAAGGAAATAGAGGTGAGGAAGAGGGCTGGGTTAGGAGGTAAAGGGCTTGCTGTGTAAGTGCAGACCCGAATTTTCATCTCCAGAACCCACATCCAGTTGGGTACCACTGCATGATCTGGAAAGTCCTATGGTCCTGTGGTGAGATGGGAGGTGGCAACAGAAGCCCTGGTACACTCCATCATAACAAGAAAAAGACCGCTTCTCAAGCGTGATCAAAGGCGTGGGGACCGACACCTGAGGGTGCCCCTGCTCTCCTCCCTATGACATGCTAGCACTTGTACTCACACACATGAACATAGACACACACATGCATCACGCACACAACACTCTCGAGAAAGAAAACAGGAAAGAGGGAGGAGAAAGGAGGAAGAAGAGACAAATGGTGCTGTGGCCTCAGTCTTGGATATACCGCGTCTCCAGAAGCGTGAAGCAATGCGCTAGCAGGTCACATGTCTATGAAACGTCATCACACAGCCTTACGGCACAGAGACAGCCTCCGAGGCAGTCAACTACTGGCTGAACTGGACTCTGAAGCCCAGGTACCACCCAGTGAACACATAATAAATATTTTCCTCGCCATACTAACTTACTGAAGCCACCAATGGGACACAAGGGTAGATATGCCAAACTAATGAGAACGATGTTGTTTTGACCTTAGAAGAGCCGCCAAGTGACTCCACGCTTCCTTTGTAGACCGGGTGTACAGCGGTCTAAGCCTCAGAACTCAGGCAGCTGTCTGTCACTTGAGGGTACGAACAACGTAAGCCAGGCTCCAGCTGTCTGAGTGGTACAGGCATGTGCCGATTAAAGACTCTGAATCATGTCGGTCTCTTTCTTCTTGTGCCTGATATTAATACCACATCGATTTATTTAAAAGTGGCTAAGAATGCACAAGCCATTGAGTTATTAGTCCATGAATGTTACATCTGCCTGTATACGCTATGTCTAATCCCCCCCCATACTTCTTCTCATTTGGAATCATGTCACATAAAATTGTATGAATAGGTTAAACAGGTTCTTGATTTTGCTAATGGATTTCCCCCACTCTGTACTTAAGGTCAGCATTTTAGGCTGCATGTTAACACTTGATATCACAAAACCAGGATAGCCTTATTTTAAAACCATAGTTTGGGGCCAGGGAAGCAATCTTCTTTTGGTCTTTAAGGCTAAGTTTGAAAAATGAGCCATGATTTGAAGCACGGCAGGGCGGCTCAGGTTTAGGGTGCATGCACATCACTGGAGGCCATTGGGGTTCAGGAGGAATGCTGTATTTCCGTATTTTAATGGGATCCCAGGCGATGCCTGGTCCACAGAGGACCTTGTTATATCAGAGGGTGCTTCATCGTTGCGAACAGGTGAGGACACCGTTGAGCAACAAGGTCAGGTCAGGTGGCAGTAGAGAAAGCCGCAGAGAGCGTTAGAGTTAATACAGCACGAGCTCCCAAGGGGAGAGACGGATGGGTGGTCAACAGCTTCCTGCTCCACCTGAACCACCATGAAATCAAGCATGGACGACTAACTCCTTCCCCAAACAGGAAGTCATCTTCCTTTGTCCTGTTTCCAGACCTGAGACACAAAGACAGAGAAGAAATGACCTCAGAGAAAGGTAACGCCACTACCACAGCAAGTGGGATGGTATTTTTGGATCGAGTTTCTGTCCCTTAAACAGGAAAAATTCTGCTCAACACACAAATTTGGGTTTTCTAAGTCCTGATGTACTAAAACTTTCAGGATAATCTTCTTTCTTTCCTGGGCACCAAATCATGTTGAAAGTCACACTGCACACCCTACGTGCAGATACTTCTTTTTTTTTTTTTTTTCCAGAAAGAAACTCTGCAGCTTTTAAAACACAATGGCAGGCGCTAGGCAGCACTAAGAAACAAAACAAACGTAGAAACAGCTAAATTGTAGCGGAAACGGCTCCAGGGTGGACCGTAAAGTGACATGAGCAGAGCTAAGTCGTGAAAGATCAATTGGGCTCTGGCAAGAAAAAGAGGAAGTCACCCAGGCCACTTCGGGAATGAGCACGGATCCTTCAGCTGCGCTTTCAAAAAGGGACCAGGAAATTCTTGATCCTGTGCCTGTTGCTACACTCTGTCTTACTTCTTTCATATAATTGATTGCTTCTGGACCCTCTGGACCTCCTAACTTGGTGAGTCAGACAGGATACGGTTCACGGTGTTTATTTCTGGCTGAATAGCTACCTGATGGCACTTCCCAGGTAATCTACCTTTATCAAGATCCCAGGTTACGTGAAGATTTGGGTTTTAGTGGGCGTGTTCTTACTCTACCAAAGACATCTCCCTGATCTTGGGGATCAATCTGAAGACTCTCCCTTTAGATCTGCTGTAAATGTCACATGGCATCTTCCTTTCTACAGATGTCGTAGGGCCTGAACCACAGCCTGGACCTGCTGTAGAATCCTTTCTTCTCCTTGGAGACATTCAAAGTTGGAAGCCATCCAGCCCACTGAGTAAGTGGCTCATGACATCTCCACGTATGTCTCGCACAGCTGCTGCAGTTAAGGCTAAAATTCAGTTGATTTTTCAAAGTTCTGTAGATGCCCTCCACTATACAACAGGCTTCAATAAAACGGTCCGGTCTAGTGAATCTCAAGGGATCTGAAGGGAGGCACCGCCCCTTTTAGTTGCTTGAGGATGATGTTAGATTTTGTCATTTCTCCATGACTCACTCTTTTGCCTAAGAGGTGGTCGTTTGCAGAGCTCCCACCTGGCCTCTGTTAGTTCTTATTCCCGGGCAAGCGAACACATTTGGGAATGTGTATGTCTATTTTTATTATAATTGGGTGCCTAGGGAAATGGCCAATGGTCCTGTTGTGAGCTGTATCCGGGGAAATACTTCATTTACTTCCCAGCCTGCACATGTCCTACTTATTTGAAGGCATCCTTGATAGTGCTTGGTCCAATAGTCTTCTGTCCAGGCCTTGTCCCTCCCACACGTTGAGAGCCTTGGGGGATCAACCAGGGGTATCCATGGCCGTTTAGCATGTGACCCAGTGTTTCACCCAGTCTTGATAGTTAACCCTAAAGGAGTGTTCTCAAAGCCTGTATCCCCATGAGGACTCACTTGTCTGTTTTAAACTGACAGCTGTTCACACAACCCCTGCTTTTGCGTTCATACAAGGCACTCTTTCTAGATTATGCCATCCTAAGGACCAGTGCAGGTAGACTTTGCTCAGCGTTTATCTGTGAAATGGACGCAACTCAGGCAGTCTGATTAGTTTAGGTCCCTACACTCTTGGGGTCCAGTTCTGCAGGCACTCCCCCGAGGTTTACAACTCACAACAGCGCGCTGCAATCTGAGGTGTCAGAACCTTGTAAAGCCGTATTTTTCTTGTTCCCTTTAGCTGTGAAAGCAATAGCGACCTCTGTTTGTTTATCTATCTGTATTTGTGTTTGAGCTGTGCAAAGAATAGAATACTTGTGCTATCTCCGCATAGCTCCGTGAATCAAAAGCGGGGCTTCCTGCGCGCTGAGCATGCGCACTCCTGTGTAGCCGCATCTCCGGGGCCACCAGTGGCGTTTTGGATGACATCGGGATATTGTTGAAGCTATTGAAAGACACCTCACTGTTTTCAATTCCTACATGGTTTTGATGCATCTCTTCCTCTTCTGTGTTCCTAAACACATGGATAGCATAGTTTCAGAAGAAGTTCACATTGAGAGTTAGGTTTGGAAAACCCAAAAAAACAAAACAACAAAAACCAACCAACCAAACACACAAACAAAAAACCCAAAGAGTTAGGTTTGAAAGAAAGACTAGGAGTCTTTTTATTACTGATTTTTTTGAGACAGATGATTTTGTGTTGGTGATAAAGGTTGATTAACAGCTTATAGCTGCACTCTGGGGACCTGCTGCTGAGCCAACACGCTCTCTGGAAGGAAGCTGCTGCCTCCACAGATCCTCTAAGTATAGTTCTTCAGCTGAGAACGTCCTGGCGGCGGCAGGGTGGAGGCAGATGACTTCTGTCCTTGAGTACCCTGCCCTGGTCCTGGTGGAAGATGGAAGGACAGAAAGCAGAAATAAATTCAATCAATTAAGTTTCCAAATTGCCTAGGTATTATTTTATTGTCATCCAAATTTCTACTTTAAAAAGAAGCTATTAAAACGAGTACAATAAGTTATTTCCGGATTCTTCCAGCTTACAGGGTCCATTTCCCAGCACCCCTCGTGAATACAAATGCCTCTGGAGTTTTCCCTTTTGGCTTTGGGTTTTCTGTGCTGTTCTTTGCATGTGTGTGTATGGGGGTGGGGTGTGCCCTTCTGAGCGGAGCCAGAGAGCAACCTTGGGTGCCATCTATCTTGTTTGTGTACAAGGCCTTTTCATTGGCCTGGAGAGTGATGATCAGGCTAGACTGGTGCCCTGGGAGTCATCGTCTCCTCCTCCTCCTCCTCGTCCTCCTCGTCCTCCTCCTCCTCCTCCTTCTCCTGCTCCTTCTCTTCCTCCTCCTCCTCCTTCTCCTCCTCCTCCTCCTCATCCTCCTCCTCCTACTACTCCTCCTCCTCCTCCTCCTTCTCCTTCTCCTTCTCCTCCTCCTCCTTCTCCTTCTCCTCCTCCTCCTTCTCCTTCTGCTTCTCCTCCTCCTCCTCCTCCTCCTCCTCCTTCTGCTTCTCCTGCTCCTCCTCCTCCTCGTCCTCCTCCTACTACTACTCCTCCTCCTCCTTCTCCTTCTCCTTCTCCTCCTCCTCCTCCTCCTTCTGCTCCTCCTTCTGCTCCTCCTCCTCCTCCTCCTCCTCCTTCTTCAAGGAAAATGCTTATTTGGGTCTTACAATTTCAGAGAGTTAAGAGCCCACGGCCATCATGATGGTCAGAGAGCAGCAGACAGGCAACCAAGACAGTAGCTAAGATGTGCTCCCATTTTGATCCGCATCACGATGGGGAGGGGAGAGATTGGGAATAGCCAGAGTCTTTTGAGATCTCAAAGCCAACCACACACCTTCTGCAACAAGGCCACACTTCTTAATTCTTCCCTAAAAGTTCCATGAGCTGGAGACCAAGCATTTAAACTATGAGCCTATGGTGGTGGCAGGGGAAGGGTAAGTTCTCACTGGAACCACCTCACTAGGAAATGTTCAAGGACTCCTAGTCACAGAGCATACAGAACCTGAACTGGCCATCTTCTATAACCAGGCAAGGCTTCCAGTGGTGGGACTGGAACACCCAGCCAGCCACAAAACCTTCGACCTACAGTCTGTGCTGCCTACGGGATGTCATGGAGCAATGGAGGAGCAGAACTCGTGGGAGTGACCAGCCAATGACTGGTCTAGCTTGAGGCCCACCGCAGGAGAGGGAGCCCATGCCTAGTAGTGCAGGGATGGCCAGGAACTGGAGACATAGGATTGGTGCCTAGCCAATCTTCCCCAGAGAGACTTCCTCTGACAGCTGATGGGAGCAGGTTCAGGCAACCCCGTAGAAGAAGGGGAGGTGGGATTGTGGGAAACAAAGGTGTTTGGACACCGGGAAAACATGGCCTATGGAGTCAACTGAGTGGGACTCGGGCTCACAGAGCCTGAAGAGAAGACACGAGGTTTAGGTTGTCTGGCTTGGTGCTCTTGTAGAACTACTAGACGTTGGAGTTGGGGGGGGGCCTGACCCTTTGGCCTGCCCTTAGGACCATTTTCCTCCTGCTGGGTTGCCTTGTGCAGCCTTGATGTAGGGGCTTAAGTCCAGCCTTGTCCCATCTTGTTATGCCCTGTGCAAACACCTCGGAGGAAGTGTTCCGATCAGAGGGAGCCACTGTGGATAGACCTTTGGTGTAAGGCGTGAGGGCAAAGACCAGGAGAAGACAGCTGTGTGGGGCCCAGGAGTGGGAGGACAGGAAGACAGATGCCAGGCCCCATGTCTGTATAATGGCTTTAAAACAAAACAAACAAAAACCATGGGTTCATTCCGGGGAGCAAACTAATGTCCCGACGCCAGGGCAGCAAGCACTTTCCGGACGGAACCGCCTCCCCGGGCCCTGTTTTGCTCCTGGTCTGAAGCAAATCCTGATGTGATCCAGATGTGGAGCCCTATTTTGCATTTAAACATAGCATGTAACATGTGTTGGTTTTTGATTATTCCTTTCTATCAGAGCGTAAACCCCCATGCACGTGACACGTTATGTTTAAAATTTTCTGAAGCGGGTCGTTGTTGGGACTGACGGGCTGTGGCCGTGTGAATTACAGGAAAGGCTAGTTCACGTCTGACTACTAAAACATTTCACATCACATTAAAATCCACGCCTCCGGAGCCTTTGTCAATTGCCTTCGTCTCTGGATGTCACGCCGAACGTTATTGGTTCGAATTGGACCAAATCATCCGGAGAGGCCATGTCTGTCCTTGCTTTGCCGACTCTCCTCGTGTGGAAAGGTTTGCAATTTCCCCGCTGACCGTGCTCCAGCTCAACCATTCGGCTCAACAGGTATGGTGGCAAACCTAATGTAGGGTGCAGGCTGTGGGCACGAGCAGGCTGTTATCTCCTTCTCTCTGGTGGCTTGCTTCTGGGACTTCATTATGTTGACAGTGGGCGCATCATGTTTTTCATCCCCACAGAGTGTTTTGACTGAGGCGCCTGTCTTTCTCTCTCACAGTGCTGTCAAAACCATCATCAATGTTTGTCGTTCTGGTGATATCAAGCTTACCGTCTCAGCCCCACAGAGGTGGCTGCGTTAAGTTCCATCGTGTGAGAGTTGGTTCACTGTGTCAGCCCGTGGAGAGTGGGCTAAAGCAAATTCTGCCGCTCTGTCGCTCGGCGGCTGGATGCTGATGTTCCTGCAGAGATCTCCCCATGGAATTCTTGGTCCGCGGGATGGTATTATTGGAGACATGGTGGAATATTCGGGAGTGTTATGGAAGCACCTCAGGCCATGGGGAGAATACAAAGGGCATAGGGAAAGCTGGCTTTCTTGTTCAGTCTTTGGCTTCCCCATGAGGCGGGGAGATCATTGTCCAGTCTATCCGTCCATGTCCAGTCCTGATCTGGTTCCAGTTCTGATCCCAAGCCTATGCCAAAGGTGAAGCTGTTAGTGCACAGCTTTCATTTGTGTAAATCTCTGCCAGGATTTTGGCTCAGTAAACCAATTAAAAGAGCCAGTGGGGAGCAGAAAGGGGAGGTGTATTCAATGCGGACACACTGGAGAGCCAGTGAACATTCCATGTTCATCTTCTAGATCCAGACATGAGATTACAGTCTAACCAGACAGCTAAGGGGAGTCAGATCTCAGCAGTCCTGGTCACGCTCTCGTTCTGCCCACCACTGACCCGTCATGGTCTGGATGTCACGCTCATCCTGTAAGGTGCTCTGACAAGTTCTTTCTCCCAGAATGAGATTCCTGAGGAACTCCCCAATTCTTTGGGGTCCGTTGCTTTGACAGTGTGATGATCAGATTGAGAGACACATAGCCTGTGCCCCACCCCCACCAAAACAAACAAACAAGGCGGACAGATTAGAAACCACTGCATTTGATACCAAACTCCCCACGCCAGTCTTTCTTAGCCTTAATGTTTGTTAAACTCTTATGTGCCAGACATGTCAGGGATTTAAAATCATGATCATGTTCAGCAGAACCTCTCTGAAGTAGACGTGATGCGCAATTGCCCGCACAGTGCGTACGCAGGACAGGCGGCCCATCTTCTTAAGGTCAGTTGGGAAGAGATGAGCCAAGGCTTGGATGGGTCTCCCTGACCACAACCCACGGTTATTCTTACTGGATGTGCTGTTTCTGTTTGCTCTGAGCATCAGGATTCTTCCAGGTCTGTGAGGGTCACGGCAAGCTTGCAGAGGCAGCCTAAAATACCCGTCTGGTTATTCTCAGTGTCTTCCTCTGACTCATGCCTGAAAGCTTTAGGTACCACAAGGTCCGTATTTCTGAGATCTGACCTCGACCTGACCTGAGGATCGCTTCTGCCAATGGGGAGGTGTTCTGCTCCGTGTCAGGTGTTACCACCTTCTTCCTGGCTTGGAAACCTTGTTGTGCGCGGCCACCGCTTTGATCACCAGTGAACCTGGTCACGGGCAAGTTGACTCCACTCAGTGGGTGGCAAGAGCAAAGGAACCGTGGATCGATGTGTTGCTGGGCTTGAATGTCCTAACAGCACGGCATCAGCTCTCCGGTTTCTCAGGGAGTGTCTGCGGTGAAGAATAAAGAGCTTTTTTCCTCAGACAGGAATTCACCCTGACACCCAGCCTGTAGGAAGCAAAACAACAAAACCGACTGATGAAACAGGATGTAGTCCCAGGAGGCTGCTTACAGTCAGCAGCCCCATCCACCAAGGAGACTAACTCCCCTCCCCTTCCTCCTTCCCCCTCCCCTCCCCCACCCCAGCCTAGAAACAGCCTCCCGGTCTTCCGGGTGGCCTCTGAACCTCACATTCCCTAAGCCTACAGTTGAACCTCTTTCCTGATCAAGATGCATTCTTAAAGATTTACTTTACTTTAAATTATGTGTGTGTGTGTTTGGGGGGTGCATGCGTGTGAGTGCGTGTGTCTAGGGACCTCCCATAACTGCAGTTACAGGCAGCTGTAACTGAGGACCCGACTTGTGTCCCTTGCGAGAGCAATGGGTGTTCCTAACCCCCAAGCCACCTCTCCAGACCTTCAAAATCTACTTTTAAACAGTTGCCAAAGCGATTGCAGACTCTCAAGGCCGCCTTAACAGAAAAAGGCCAGGGATTTAAGGGAAACTAAAAAAAAACCTAAGAAAACTGCTATGCTCGTTAGTTATATTGAAATGCTTTCAAAATACAGCACGCGAAAGAAAGCCTAAGGTGGCTTTGCTTGCCGCTCTCCAGGCAAAGCCAGCACTGTCATCAGCTATGACAAACTACACATCCAGGGTACTTCCCATATCAAGACTGAACCCATAGTGGGGCTGGAGAAATGGCTCAGTGGTCAAGCGCACGTCCTGCCTTGTACAAGTTTGGTTCCCAGCACTCAAGGTAGGCAGCTCACAACCTCCCATAACTCCAACTTCAGGGAATCCAAGCCTTCTGATCTCTGTGGACTGCTGCACTCAGATGCACAACCCCTTGAAACACAAATACATACACACACACACACACACACACACACACAGAGAGAATTTAAAATAAAATAAATTAGCTAATTAAAATTTTAGAAAGACTAAGCTGGGTGTGGTGGCACAAGCCTTTAAATGCAGGGACTCAGGGGGCAGAGGCAGACGGATCTTTGTGAGTTCAAGGCCAGCCTAGTCTACATGGTAAGTTCTAGGACAGCCAGGGCTATAGAGTGAGACCCTGTCTCAAAAGCAATTTAAAAGACAAAAATCATGAATGCGTTGAGATGAAGGAGTCACGTCTCTGGACCTGGTGGAAACAAGGAGCCATGGAGTGGCTAAAGCAACAGAAGCGTGTGGTCTCACAGCTCTGGAGTCTGCAAGCCGTGAATGCATGCTGTCAGCTTGGCTCCCCTGAAGGCTGCGGGAAGGTTCTGTCCCAGGGCCTCTTCTCTCCGTGGCTTGCCAGTGGCCATCGCCTCTCTCTCTCACACACAGCTTTCCCTGATATACAGATACACGAATACCTGTCTGCCCGCAAGGACCCGAGTCATGCTGGGTGAGAGTCCATACTAGCAATTACACTTTGACTCTGTCGCTCCTCTAAGGACTGTGTCTCCAGGATGCAGGTTATTGGGTTTCCTGGGAATATGGGGGAATAGATCTCAGCGTTGCAAAATGTCACCTGCTGGTGATCTTCGCCTCCTCCGCACGAATTCCTTTGTGAATTTGTTGGCACTTTTATTTTACTTTTTCTTGATTAGGTTTATGAGAAATTCACGACTTCCCCCCCCCTTTCCACAGAGCTGTTGATTTTATTAATAGATTCCACTGTTTTAACTTTTACAGTCATTTTAGTATTTATCTAAGACTTTCTTATTAATCTTTACCTGTGTGTGTGTGTGTGTGCACTTGCGTGTGCACGTGCTCATGCGTGTGCACACCCATACGCGAGTGTATTTGGTACTGAGGACCAAACTCAGGGCCTGGTAAGAGCTCTCTCTGCCCCTGAATGCCATGCGAGCCCTACCCTTTCGTTCCGTGATCCACATGTTCAGGCCTGTGAATTGACTTTAGATTCTGACTTAGATTATAAAGGGCACCATGAGCACGTGAGCATGAGAGTCGGACTACTTGGGTTCAAGTGTCCCTCTTCCTGAATCTCTTGGGCCTATGATAAACAAACACAGGGAAGCCATTTGACAGTTCCGGGTGCTTCAACAGTTAGCTTGTCGGGGATAATTTATAATTTATGTATATATGACTCTGCATATTTGTATTTTATTTTATGTGCATGAATGTTTTGCCAGCATGTATGTCTGCGCACCATGTGCATGCCTGGTACCCTAGAGGCCAGAAGAGGGCGTTGGATCCCCTGGAACTGAAGTTACAGATGGTTGTTACAGGTGGATGCTCTGAATCAAACTCAAGTCCTCCGGAAGAGCCGACTGTGATCCTAACCACTGAGCCGTCTTCCCACGCCCGCTGAAAGCACATTGAGATGAAGCTTTTCCAACAATGTGTTTTCTCTATGAGGCTTGTCAATCAACCCCCACCACCACCAGGAACCCAACCCAACCTTCAGCATCTCGTTTAAGGGTCATCTTCAACATGAAATTACTGGCCAACTGTGAAAAACATGCCCGCAAATAGACCGTGGCCGTGACCCATGTTGGCAGTAGGAGAGCGGAGGCAGGAAGAATGAATCCCAACTACATGTTTGACAGAGGATGACTGTGTCTCTCAGCACTCTCAGGAGAGCTCTTTCTGCAGCAGGTGGCGATGAACGCAGCCACCTACAGCAGGCCACGTGAGCACATGGGGTACTCGGCCTGAAGTGGGACATCCGTGTTGCAACCCTGCCTCCCGAGACACAGATCATCGTGGAAAGGGAGAGGAAAGGTTGTAAGAGCCAGAGGGAGTGCATGGCTACAAAGAAGCAGTATTGGGGGGGAGGTGCAGGACGTCCCACCTCCGTGGAAGAGCTATTGGCAGATGGTAGCTGCTAGGAGACGGAGAGGCCGTTTTCTTGAATGGTGTCCCTGTCGGTAGCTTGCTCAGATAAATGGCCCAATACCTGGGAGTAAATAGGCGGCACGCGTTGGACTTGATGTGTTTAAAACACGCAAAGACAAAGAGTCGAGTGGGTGGGGAAGGGAGGGTGTGGATTTGGGAGGAATTGGGGGAGGGAATGAACCCCATAGGAATGCATTGCAGAAACGTCTCAAGGATTAATTTTTTTTAAAAAATGATTTGTTGCTTTGTTCAACCACAGCTAAAAATAGGCGCACCAGGTCTATTCGTGTGTTTTGCTACCCTGTACTTATCTGTGGGTCAACACAAGAGCTCTGCCAGAATTAGTTTTGGAGTTATTAGTAAATTAGTCAGTAGACTAACCGATTCTGGATCTGCGAACGAGGCTCAGCTGTACATACAATGGAAAAGGGCCAAGTCTGCGTCTCAGTAAAAGGGAGAATGTGCTATTATTGCATGTATGGACCTTGGAAGCATTATCCTAAGTGAAATGAATCAGATATTAAAGAACAGAGTTATATAATTCCACTTGCATGAAATTTCTACAAGAAATAAGTTTATAGAAATACAAGGTGAAAACTAGATGTCCAATGTAGCTAGAGCTTTATCTCTCATTCTGCACAAAAAATAACTCCAAATGGATGAAAAATCTTAATATAAGACACAGTAGTGGAAAAGCAGAAGGTGCGCCTCAAGATAAAGATGCAGGCGAGGGCTTTCTGAACCAGACTCCAGTTACTCAGGAAATAGGGCCAGTTCTCAACAAATGAGACCCCAGATAAAATTGAAAATCTGTGCAACAAAGGAAATGGTTAATTGAGAGCAGCTTTTCAAACGAGGAAAGTCTTTATGGACTGCATATCTGATAGATATCCGGAATACGTGAAAAACTCAAAAAGCTCAGCAACAAGAAAATAATCCAGTTTAAAAGTGGACCCAGTTGCTGAACAGAAAGTTCTCAGTAGAGGAGATGCAGCTGCACACCCGTCAAATACCTTAAAATGTGTTCGATGTTCCTGCGTCCCTGTTGTCACCAAGGAAACGAATGACGAAAGCTCCAGTTGCTGCGGATGAGAGGAACATCTACTCGCAGCCGGTGGGATATGAACTGGGGTGGCCACTGTGGAGACTGGTGTGGAAGGTTCTCAATAAACGAAGACTGGAGTTATCAGATGTCCCAGCTACACCATTCACAGGAGTCCATCCAAAGACGCTATAGCCCACCACACACATGTGCCCGCCATGTTTGTGTTCACTGTTGCTCACATCACAGTACCAAGGAGATGAAACCAACCAGATGTCCATCAGATGGTGCAAGGATAACGGAAATGTGGTGCTTATAGACAGTGGGGATTTATTCGACCATAAAGAAAAAATGGAATTATGCAATTTGCAGGAAAACGGGTGGAACTGCAAAATGCCGCATTCAGCGAGGTCACCCAGGTTCAGAAAGACCATCACCGCATGGGCTCTCCTATGCAGATTCTATTTCCGTGCGTGCGTCTATGTGGGGGTGAGGGGCAGTTGCCTGGAAACTCCAGAGGGAGAAATTACTTTCAGCAGAAAATTACCCTGTAATTCAATCTCTGCACTGTATTTAAAACCCAAAATGTCATGATTGATTGGTTTTAGATCTGACCACTTGTATGAAACCTGAAAGTCTTGATTATGTTCTGTCAGCAATCACCATTCAAATGTCCTTCCAGGTGCACTTCCTCTTCTGATGAGTCATGTGACCAAGGACTGCAGAGTTCTGTTTTGTGGGTGTCTACACATTTAACCATTTCCATTGAGTCTTGTTTCCTGCCTTTCATCTTCCATTAGTTCTCATTATGGACATTTAAATCTAATAAAAATCTAAGAAAATAAAGTTAAAAACTAAGACATTTTTTCCTTTAAAGATGCTTTAGGTTAAGCAAAATACCTCTAAATATTGGACACCACAAAATCCATACACACACACACACACACACACACACACATACACGCACATACACGCACACACACACACGCATACACACACACACACACACACATACACACACATACACACACACACACACACACACACACACATACACACATACACACACACATACACACACACACACACACACACACACACACACACACACATACACACACACACACACACATACACACATACACACACACATACACACACACATACACACACACATACACACACATACACACACACACATACACACACACACACACACACACACACACACATACACACACACACACACACACACACACACACACACACACACACACACACACACACACACACACACACACACACACATACACACACACACACATACACACACACACACACACACACACACACACACACACACACACACACACACACACACACACACACATACACACATATATAATAAGATTTTTATTGATACACATAAAATGACAGGCATGGATGCTTGTTAAGATCTTACATTTGATCCCATTTTCATAATGGAATTACAGAAGATCACAGCCCTCCACGCAGTAACATTCAGACTTAGAGTTAGCTCTGTGTGTAATAGAAAACGTGCTGAGTTGCTAAGTCTAACCAGGAAGAGATTTCTTAAAGCGTTATTGAATCGCTTGCTCTGACCCTTCCAAAGGTGCTAAAGCCAAGACTTATAAAGAAAGAGGTTCCTGTGTGTACTTTCTCAACACCAGCTTTCTCAATGTCGTCTCTTGGTTCTGACTTGTATTCTGTTTATAAAATTTATTTCAAACATGGTCATATTTCAGGAAATTTCATACAAGGAAAAACACATCACCTAAACTCCTCAAAGTTGAGGACCAAAATAGAAAGAGGAGATCTGTAACCACCTTGATAGATGAAGAGAGGTTCTGAAGTGACACACCTCCAGACTATTGAGGCAATGGGCCCCAGTGGATTAAACTGCTCCCGGGGCATCTCATGCTAGGGTGGGGCCAGCCAGAGGAGGCACTTGCTGCCAGGAAGAGATTTCACACATCTTTGACAGCTCATCAGATTGACAGATCTGGAACTGGGCCAAGGATGGGTCAGTGGTGTGCGAAACCATACCATTACTCGGCAGAACCTCTGAATTAAGTCTATTCATTACCAGCTATTTAAACCTAAACCCCATGTCTTTCTCTGCTTCTCACCATCCGCAATTGGCACATCAAGGACGGGGCGGTGGAGCGAAGCTTTTGGGGCTGCCAGGACCCGGGCTCATTGCCTAAAACTCCAGCAACAAAGCTTCAGCTGTGGCGTACCTTTAACTTGGTGGAAGCAGATGATGACATTCAAATAGCGTGTCCTGACTGGTGATCAGAGTTGTCAATCTCTGCTCTGTCTTCGAAGTGCACTGATCACATCAGGACGCTGCCCTACAATGGCTTCTTCTGCCCGCCGTCGGGAGACACTCTGACAGAAAGATGTGACACGTGGTGTTAAATTCTCTACATGAGGATAGCAATGTACATTTAAGTGAAAAATCTGAGTTTTATGGCCTACCTAGTGAGCTGTTAATAAGGCCCAATGAAGTTTCAGAATTAACTAGTGCTGAGAGCACCCTGCTTCTCAACACACGATCCACAGAACGTTCCTTAATTTCCTATCGACTTGGTCCCCTGCCTTGGTTCTGACTCCTTCCCGCCACTCTCTCAGAGGTGAGGGAGAACAGATCAATCCTCGGAGGCTAGGAGAGGCTCCGCACTACTAAAAGTGATCCATGACAGTAATTTTCATCCTTGTTACTCTCTCTGAGAGGCTGAGCTTCCAAGAGCTTTGCAGAAAAGAGACAGTCAGTAAATGGAAACATACGGTAATCATACCTCGGTGGCAGGAGCTTGGAGGAGACTCCCGGATGGTGCAAGGGGACATTCAAAATGCAACTGGGAAGATGCTGTAGGCACGGGGGAGGAAAAAGATTTGAAATGAGGCTGGAACCAAAATCCCATTATTCGTATCACACATGCATTCAAAAAGCAAGACTGGATCATGAGTCCTCAACGCAGAAAACCTTTTCCTACGTTTTCTGGGAAACCTGGTCACTGCCTTCTATTCTCAGGAGATGGGGTGTTCTGATTATATTTTTCTATTAAGAAAGTAGAGTGGGGCATGGGTGGGGGATGGGACACCCGAAACACTTTGCATTTCCTATAGTTTCTCCCACTTTTGGTCAAGGTGAGGAAACACATGCTTTCGTGTTTGCTGGTAAATTCTTTCCGTCTAGTTGTGCACCATATGGTGAGTATATATTTAGATATTTATCATGGACTGAATGTTGGTGTCCCCCACTTCCAACTAAATTCACATGTCAAAATCCTGTGCCCAGTGTGATAATCTTAGATGCTGAAACTTTGGGGAAGAAGAACTTAGGGATAGAGGAAGCCTTGATGAATGAGATTAGTGTTTTTATGAAAGAGACCCAGAGTTTTCCTCGCTGTCTTTCTACCATGTGAGGCACACAGAGGTAACCAAAAAGGGGGGCCTCACAAAGACCTGGCCATACAGGCAGCCTCAGCTCAGATTTTCAACATCAAGAGCTGAGACATTTCTGTTCTCTGTAAGCCACTCGGCCTACCATGATTTGTTGTAGTAGCCCAGGATGACTAATGTAATACTGAAATAAACATCTTCACTCTTCAGTCCAGCGGTGGGAAATAGTACTCTTAGTCCCGTTAAACTGAGGATTTGCTATTGGGGAATTAGGTGTTGGCCTTCATACTTCAATATCTTGTGACACCAATTTAACTCTCTCGCTAGTGACAAAGGATGGCTCTGTCTGCCACTACCGTTAGTCAGACAGAGTTCAGCTAACTTCGATCACTAAGGGTCGAATCACAGCACTTTGTTACACATTTACAGACGTGAATCTTTCTTCTAGTTTTATAAAACTAGAGCCTGGAAATTAAAATGACCAAAAAAATTGGGGGGAGGCAGCTGAATTTGAATGTAATAACCCTTTATCTAGTGTTAAAAGAAAAGCTTCAAACAAAGTTAAATAGAGTGTATCTGAGCAAAGGACAGTTACGGAATTGAGAGCATATGTCTGAGGGTTCCCTGCTGCCACAGTGAGGAAGTAAAACACAGAGACAGCAAGCTGTGTTACAGCAAGGCATTTGTCCCACCGGGGTTAGGTGTGGTCTGATCTGCTGGCTGCCTGTGCCCTCAAACAAGACTATTTGTTACAAATATACTCTTACACTGAGTGTTGGCTCATGTATGCACTATAGCGATTACTGCTCCCTGTGTAGAAATTTGGAGTAGGAGACAGACTTGGTTGGGTCAATGGCCTCCTGCATATTGAACTTCATAGACAGGGCTTTCTAATGCTGAGCCATGTCACGTTGTTTAAAAACATATGAGCAGATGTGATTTTTCTCTTGACTACGTGTAGGTGTGGGCATGTGCACATAGGTGCCAGTGCCTGGGAAGGCCAGAGGCTTCAGATCCCGTGGAGCTAGAATTATGATTGTGAGCTGCGATATGGAAACCAACATTGGGTCCTCTGGAAGAGCAGTCCGTGCTCTTCATGACGGAGCCATCGCTCCAGCAGAGTAGACATCTTTCCTGAGACAGAGATCCCATGTCAAGTCTTCTTGGTGTCCCTGTGTCCAGTCGCTACTAATTGTAGCTGTTACACTGGGACAGTCACAGCTAGATAGGAGGTGGTGATGGTCATCTTAACCCGCATCACCAGGGCTAGGAGTCTTTTGCTGTTGGAAAGGGTGAGAACCTCCAAGAATGGTTCTTCTCAAGCTCATGAAAGGCAATCTGGTCCTCCTTAGAGAAAGAAAGGTACCCGATACAGAATGGGATGGAACACATCCCAAGAGAACCTAACTCAAAATAGAAGGAATTGCTTCTTGAAAGACTTAGACGGTGCCCGCTCTCCATCGTACCTCCAGGACTCTGCGTCAGGCATAGGGCTTTGCCACCGAAGGTGACTGAGGCTTCCAGAGGCAAAGCCTGGGCCAGAAGGAGTAGATTTGCAGATGAAGATGCAGAGATGACCACTTCCGTCACAGATGACAGACTGCTCAGTCAGCCTCGTTCATTCAGCAAGTGCCTGGAGAGAACACTGCTCTCGGCTCCCTGCTGTCGAAGGTTCACCTGGGCCTTGAGCAGTCCTGCCGGCCGAGCAGGGTGGCGCTTTAACTGGTGCCGACCGCTTAACTGACAGCATCGCTTTGGTTTAACCGTGGCATCCACGGAGGAGCTGTTTTTACGAGGTGCTCTACCCTGGAAGGGATAACACTTCCGTTGTCTCTGCTACATACTTCGAGAGCACGCAAGCCGCTCCCAGGGAAGATGCCCCTCACCGGTTGTCCAACGCAGAGTGTTCAGCCTTAAGACCACATACGCACAAACAGCAAAAACAGACTTAGCAGGTTATGCGTATATATGTCTGCGTACACACATGTATGTCATATACATGTAACAAACCCAAAAAAGAGGCTACCAGCTTGAGAGTGGGGGGGTCATGGGAGGGACTGTGGGGTGGTGGTTAGGAGGGTGGAGAGAGGAAAGGGAGGAGGAAGTGATGTGATTCTATTTTAATTGAAAACATTTTAAAATATAAAGTAATCTTTACCAAGAACTCCAGTTCCAAGTGCAGCTGTGTCACTAGTATTTCATCCTCCCAAGAAGCACGCGGCGAGGTTCCCATGGCTGCCTCGGTTTCACAGATATGGGAAGTGGGGCGCAGGCCGGGAGCTGGGGCAGAGGGTTACTGGATCCCTTTGGTAGCAGGGCCGATTATTTTTAAAAGTGTTTTTGCTGCACGCAGATACTAACAACTGACACCCTGAGAGGATAGCATTTGTGAGGGATTCACAGGGACCAACTAGCCAGAGCTTAAAAGTCCTGTTCGTTCTGGTGACAGAGCCGAGTTCCAGCATGGGAAGAGAACGCACCCCTTACTCTACGGCCAGCTCGGTTCTGGCTTTCTTCCCTCTGCCTGACGTCACTTTCACGCTTCAGAATTTCAAACCACAAAGTGACACAACGCCTATAGATTTTCGGTCAAGCTCTCTTTTTAAAAATTGCTAAATAGGGAAGAAAACCAAGATGGTGGCTGGGCAGACGGCCAGCCCCATCCGCCCGCTGCCCCGCCAATACAGTCGCCTCCGGCCCCTCCTTCGTGGACGCGGAGAAACTATTCTGCACCAAGTTCAGCAGCGGATATATTGAGAATTAAATGTGACTGCAAAGACAACAGACTTGGAAAACTGACTGCACGTGAGGGGAAGGTACACAGCGAAGATCTGGAGCTGGGGTCCTGGCAGGATCAGGGGTGGGGTTCCCCAGGGATGCAGAGGCCACTGCCCCGCCCCCACCGCGGAAAGGATTTGGAGAGTTGAGCGTGGTAGGAGGGACAGCAGACCTAGAGGACCAATTACCGTGAGAGGAGAGAGGAAGGATGGTGGAGAGCAGTGGGGCGCACAGAGGAGATGCGGAGCTACAGTCCAGCGGGATCAGATGCATCAGATGCACGTTGTCTGGGTGTCTGCGGGTGGCTGGGTGCCTCCATGGTGCCTGGATGTCTGCAGGATTCCCTGGTGAATGTGAAGGTCCTGGTACCTACGGGGGGGGGGGGGGGAGTTCCCTAGTGCCTATGGGATGTGAGGGTACTTGTGGGATATCCAGGTCCTCGTGGGTTGCCAGATGCCCGTGGGAGGCACTGGTGCCCGTGGGAGGCCCAGGTGCTGCCAGATGACCAGGTGCCTGTGGAATGCCCTGGCCCCTGTGGGATATCAGGGTGCTTGTGGGATATCCAGGTCCCCGAGGGTTGCCGGGTGCCTGTGAGAGGCACTGATTCCTGCGGGAGGCCCTGGCCCCTGTGGGGTGTCAGGGATCCTGCAGGATGCTCCATGTTTCCAGGATACCAGGGAGCCTGCTTGGTGCCCGGTTTGGGTGGTGGGGCCTAACTTCAGGTGGAATTCCTGCCATCCTTCATTCAGGCTAGTGTGGGCCAGGGCAAAGTCCGCAATCAGAGCAGCCTTCTGCTTCCAGAGACCATGGTGATGCCCGTTATCCATGCTCCTGCCACACAAGCTTGCCTCAATTTTCTTTTTGTTTATTTTTGAGAGCACAGGGGTGGGAGTGTGGAAAGAGGAGGATTGGGAGGGGGGTGTCATTGAGATACATTGTATGAAACTCAAATTATTAATAAAAAGTATTATAAATTTTTTTAAATTGCAAAATAGTATATCTATCTCTTCAAAATTAACAAATTTTAGCTCACTGTTTTGGAAGATGGGGTATAAGATAGACATTGATAACTTTGTGGTGTGAATGTCTTTTAGGCAATATTGTCCCACAGTCTATGAGCCATCCACTTCCTGTTCACATCCGTGGAAAGGTCAGCCAAATGTCAGCACTGTAGATTCTGCAGAGCAGACTGGAGCAGTGGGTGAATACCGGGAAGAGAAAGAATTGGGGCACAAAGTTAGATTCACGTGTTAGTTCATATACAGGGCACCATATTGCACACAATACACAGTTTCACTATCAGCAGTTGGTTCATATAATCTCGTATAATTGTGGAGGTCAAAGAGACCCAGGGGAGCCGACGGTCTGGCTTAAGCCTGAGAAACTAAATTTCCAACTATGAAAATTCTAATTAGAGTTCAGACCCAAAGGCAAAAGGCTGATGGCCCAGTTTGACAATGATCTGTCAGGGAAAGCAAAATTTCCTGTACTCTAGGCTTTTGATTTAATTCAGTTCAACAGATTGGATGAGATCCACTCATTCTGCCTTACTCAGTTTTTCAGTTCCAGAAATAAACCTCACGGAGGCCGGAGAGATGGCTCGGCCATTAAGAGCACCGGCTGCTCTTGCAGAGGATCCGAATTCAGTTCCTAGCACCTACATAGTGGCTCATAACCATCTGGAACTCCAGGAGAATCTGACTCCCTCCTTTGGCTTCTGTGGGCACTGCACATGCACAGTCGTACACATACGTGAAGGTAAACACTCACACACATAACATAAAAATAAATAAATCTTTAAAAACGTCTTACGTACCTACAGTATTAAAGTAATATCTCACAAACACAGTAAAGTTGACCCAGAAACTGAACCAGTCTCCTCTCCATCCCTGGGACAGACTTTGGTTGTCTTTGTGAACTGTACCTTCTGGTAGCCGCACCGTATATGGTCCCCTGTAGGGCTAATCACGATCTAAGTTTGGCCAACAGGAGATTAACGTGTGTGACAAATGGAAAGATTCCCTACGCACTCTCACACTGGTGCTCGTACCCTCAGAACATGGCATTTTGAAAATCACCCACCATACTTTCCGGGAGCCCAGCTCGCTTCGTGGAGGCATGCATGTGAGAACTGAGACGTCTGGATGAAAGCCCAGGCTGAATTTCCTGCTAGGAGCCTGTGCCTATTTCCAGCCATGTGGATGAAGTAACTTGAAACCTTCCAAGTATCCTATTTTCCCATTTGATACCACGTCACATGGAAGGATCTTCTCATTACAAGAAATATCGTTGCTGTAAGCCATTGCTCATATCAAATTGTTGATACAAGCTGCTACTTCCTAGAGTGCTTTTTTATACCTTAATATGTAACTAAAACCAGTTCTCCCCACTTTGCTTTTCTGTCTAGACACTTGCCATTTTCTCCCAGGTTGCTATCATAATCTTGCAAATTGCACCCCGTGTTCAGCCGTTCTGGTGTATTCTCGCCAAGGAAGTCTTTCTAAAAACCCCAGTGGCTCCCCAGAGCCCAGCAGAGAAAATCTCTTTTACAGCGTGAAATGTGAACATTATTCTAACCCAGCTCGGACTCACCTGTCCAGTTCAGCCCAATACTTCACTCTCTGGCCGTCAATCAAGGTGAATTTTGCTCCTGCTTTGCCGAGGGCCAGGTTCTCTTGAATCCCCTTATCCATGTTCTTTCTCCTTACCCTGCCAACTTCTCTTGCTCTTCCGGACCATCCGAGTGCTCCCCCTTAGCGCCCTCTGGTGCTCGGCCTCCCTCTCTCACACACTTCCTCCTGCAGTGCATTTGTCCATTTTTTTGCCTCCTTCCTTGAGAGATTATAGGACACAGATTAATACGTTAATAGAGTCATAGAGTAGATACGCTAGTTCCGAATCCATACAGTCCATACAGCTCAGCCCGTTGACACGTTCAGAATGTGTCTCCTCGCTGAAGATCATCTATTCCTCTGTAGGCCTTGTTCCCGTATGACAACTTATTCCTAGAACAGACGGGAAAACTAGCTCAAAGATTGAGTTGACCAAATGTGACCTAGTAAGACTTTGACTCATCGTGACCCAATTCCCCATCCCAAAAAAAAAATACTTGAAGGAGGGGGGTATTTTTCTGAGCTCGCTTACTCCAGAAAGTTGGCTCCATGTTTCTGAGTCCACTGCTAGCCAGTGATCTTTGTGGTAGTAGGGTGTCCTGCCTGGTTTTATGTCAACTTAACAGGAGCTAGAGTCATCTGAAAGGAGGAAACTCAACTGAGAAAATGCCTTCATCAGAGCTAGCTGTAGGAGGATTTCTTTTAAATTAATAATTGATGGGGAAGGGCAAGACCATTGTGGGAGTGCCACCCCTGGGCTGCTGGTCCAGATTCTATAAGAAAGCAGGCTGAGCAAGCCGTGAGGAGCAAGCCAGTGAGCAGCACCCCTCCGTGGCCTCTGCATCAGCTCCTGCTTCCAGGTTCCTGCCCAGCAACTTCCCTCAGTGATCGACTGTTGTCACCTGGAGTCATAAGCTGAAATACACCCTTTCTTTCCCAAGTTGCTTTGGTTATGGTGTTCATCACAGCAATAGTAACGCTAACTAGGACGCAGGATTTACTGTTATTATTGCTGCTGTTTTGTTTCGGATGGCATTGATGCTGATGATGGGAACATGGAGGCCAGTGACCTACTTTGACAGCTTATATAAAATGCCCCATCTCATCTCCATCCTTGTTACATTTTACGTATCCCAGCTCATCTTTCTCTGCAGACATTGCTAACGTCACAGGTCACGCCTTCCCCTATTGTCTTCCTCCTCTGGGCATCTCAGCTGCTCCTTCCTGCTTCAGCAGCCCGGCCAACAACGGTAAGACGCGTCCAAACTGAGAAGCCTTTATCTACAGGGACAGGAGTGATGAGTGAATTCTGCAGTCTTCTATGACTTAGATGAACACTCTGAAGCACGTTCATTAAAGTGCCGTTGTCCTGTTGAGCTTGCGTCCCTATCGCTTACAATAATGCCCCTAAGGTGGAGCTTTCCTCCTTTACTGACTATGCCTCCCAGGGGCCTGATCCCATTTTGAGGACTCCACTCTGGAACAAGAACACTTAAGCTACCGACTTGGGTTGATTTGGCGATCAACCACGCTGGACACTCATAGCTGTTTTTTTTTTTTTTTTCTTATCACTTGTGGTGGTTTGAATTAGAGTGAACCTCATAGCCTCGTATGTTCAAATACTTGGTCCAGCTGGTGGGACTATTTAGAAAGGATAAGGAGCTATGCCCTTGTTAGAGGAGGCATGTCACTGGGGCGGGCTTCCAAAAGACTCGCAGCATTCCCAATGTGTCTGTTTGCTTCCTCTTTGCCTGGTGTGATATGTGAGCCCTCAGCTTCAGCTCCAGCCAACACTCCTGCTGCCTGCTGCCACCACAGTGGACCGCCACCCTCTGGAACCGCAAGCCCAGGTAACGCCACATAAGTTGCTTGGCTCGTGGTGTTTTATCACAGCAATTGAAAAGTAACTAAGACACATGGTTGAGATATATCTCTGACATATTTTGTCTCTTTGTTTTCCTGTTCTGGAATATAAACTTAGATACTGTACTGTAATTTAGTGACACATTATCAGTACTTCGCACAAGTTTTGCCACTTGGTACGCAATGAATAAGATTTTTAAGGTTTTATTTCTTTTTATTTTATGTGTATTAGTGTTATGCCTGCAGGTATGTCTGTAGACCACATGTGTTCACTGTCCGTGGAGGCCAGAGGAGGGCATCCGATCCCCCAGAACTGCAGTTAGAGGTGGCTGTAAGTTACCATGTGTGTGTTGGGAATCAAACCCAAGCCCTCTGCAAAGTCAGCCAGTGCACTGAACCACTGAGCCATCTCTCCAGCCCATCAATAAATACTTCTTAGTTGGCCGGTTGATGCTTTGGCTACATTCCAAATGCTTTCATTGTCAGTATAAATGCAAGTTAGGCAATCTTAGCACAAGACTTGGTTGGGGACTGGCAGCCAATGAATATCTCCATAGCTAGATGGGATACCTTGCTACTTTAAGAACGCAAAGTCTCTTCTAGAATGCAGGTCTCTTCTCACAACAGACAGAAGTACCAAAGTTCAGAAGCTGCCCCTCCCTGCTGTAGAACTTTATTCTTAGTTATGTATAAAATGGTTGTTTTGTGTACTGTTGAGTGAGGGCTGCCTAGGTCTTGGCATTTTGTATTGTCTGCAAGTGTTGGCTTTATGTGGGGGAGGTGTGATTGCTCATGATCTGCACGTGCTATCAGTAGAACACCTGAGAAGATAAGATATTAGTAAAAACCCCTGAGGCGAGAGGCTCGGGTTCCACTGTCCAGGATGTCACTTGCCATGATGGTGGTTCCCTCTGCTGAGGTCTGGCAGGTTTTGCACCTATGAACATGCCTCCTTCTCCTTCTTGGGTGAGCTGCCACAGTAGGCATACTGCTACACCTCCCCATGTCAGACCCTCTTAATTGGTGCCACAAAAGACACCTGCCCTCAATCATACTTGAACAATGGGAATTGACTCCTGGTATTTGTAAGAAGGCATGACTGGTTTGGAGCTGAACCTCTTGTTCAAAGTGGAGCAGAGCGGGGGTCACAGTGTCTGGGCCGCTTGGGGTTGGCTTCCACAGTTGAAAGAGAAAAAGTTTCTCTCTCAGGAGCATGAGTGCCAACAACGGTATGTGGCTAGGTTCTGAATAGGGAGGTTCAGAGAGTTCAAAGTGAGGACACTGGGAACATTGCAGAACCCAACAGATAGATGGCAGACATGTTGCCTTTGGTCTTTCCCTCCACATTCCAGCCAAGTGATTGAAACAGGCG
This sequence comes from Cricetomys ansorgei, assembly GCA_026225945.1. NCBI lineage: Eukaryota > Metazoa > Chordata > Mammalia > Rodentia > Nesomyidae > Cricetomys > Cricetomys ansorgei. The sequence goes on from JAMJFZ010001797.1 coordinate 2,101,391, forward strand.
GGGTGGGCCAGCTTCAAAAGCAGGTGTGGGGTAGCTGAAATACAAGGTGGACAATGGCCAAGGCTCACAGTCTCGGAAGGAATGGTCTGTGGACTAATGGGGGCATTACTATATAATCTGCAGTCGCTAGTTATGTTGGGTCACTCTGTGATTATTTCGGAGAATGCTACGAAGTTTTATCCCTGTGAAATGCATTTAGAATGTATTATTATTAATTGTGTGCATGTGTGTTTGAGGTACACATGTGGGCACGCATGCCCCGATATGCCCATGGACGTCAGAGAACACCTCTGTGGAATAGGTTCTCTCCTTCCACCTTCTGGGAAACATCAGGTCACCAGGCTCGGGCAGCAGGTGCATTTGTATCCGCCCTGTCATCTCTCTGCGAATTGCTTTGTAATGCTCTGTTTGGAAAGCCTCCAGAGCCGCTCACAAAACGCTGGCTCTTTAAGAGTACTTAAAATCATTCGGAAAGAAATCTCACAAAGTTGCCTTTAAAAAATGCAAATTCCAGGACCTCATCTCTGTGAGCTCCCAGATAAGCAGAGAACCCCAGCTCTCCAGGCGGTCCTCTACAGGCTGCTCAGCGCCTCAGCCAGGAACACTCATTAATATGCAGTGTGATTTCCCCACACAGAGCTTTTCAAATGCGCTGACATTTAAGAGGCATCCAGCAGTAAACAACGCTCCGCTCTCCAATCCCCTGGACGCCATCAAGCTCATCATCAGCCCGAGTGGCATGGTTGAACATTCACTGCTCGCGCTGAACACCTCATTGATATTCTGAAACGTACACAAAAGAGGGCCTTCATTGTACTTCTGCTTTGATCAACTGAGAATAAAGTCTGCAACTCTCCAGCCACCCCCAGACCTTTCTAGAAAGACTTGGAGGCTAACTCCATACAAACATACCTAAAGAGGTCAAACAGACAAACAAGTCATTAGACAATATTTTCAGAAAGGTTTTTTTTTTCTTTTTCCTTATGCTTTGAACTCTGAACCTAGAAAATTCCAAGAAGGCAAAGACTGCTTTTGTGGACTTATGAGATGGTTCTGCCATTATGAGCACTTGCTACTATTACAGAGGACTGGGGGCTCGATCCCCAGTACCTGTACGGGGCTCACAATCATCCGTACCACATCTTCTTCCTTTTTGTCTGGATGAGTCATGGAACAAGACTTACTCTCTACCGCTGAACTCAGAGTAAAGTCTGTCTTCTCCTCTTGGTGTATAGAATCTCTGTGGCTCGATACAGCCTGTTGTTCTGGAAGGTTCCGTTGCCCAAGCCAAGGTCAATAATGTCGGCCTTCACCTTCCACCCGATTACAACATCATCAACAACTTGTTCCCTGGGCCTGGCACTGTAACAGTCCTGCTCTTCTGTAGGTTCCGGTTGTCTTGGCCCCATCCCTGACCTCTGCTGTGCCTCTCATCAGGTTTCCTCCTCTGCGGGAAACGGCCTGCGTCTCCTTCGTGGTGTGGAGCTCTCCTGTGCTTCTGTTCTGCAGTCTCCTGGTGCCGCTGTCCTCCCGTGGGTGATGGTCGCTTTTCCACTTCACTCCGACCTGGGAGCAGTAAGAACTCCGGCTTCCACTGGTGCAGAGACTCACTTCTTCTCCAGGAGACCTCGGTTTTCTTTCCAGCTGGAGACCAGCCATCCAGAGACTCAGTACTTCCTGCTTCACAAAAAAAAAAAAAAAAAAAAAAAAAAAACCGTGACCGCCAACAGATACTGGCCCAGCGCCAAAGCAAGCTACCTCACTACCAACCGTTCCTCGCCTCTTCCATCACGTAGTCCAGACGGAGCCCACACAACCACCGCCCGGGGAGGCTCTCTCTACTCACATTAAAGGGCAAAATATCACCTTTGTCCATTTTCCATCGAAACCATGTCGGTTGCCTCTCATTTGCACATTTTTTTTTCTTTTTATAAGTGACACTATACACATCATAAAACCAATAGGTTCGCAGGAAATATGTATAGGTTATGGGTGGAATCCCTTTCACAATGTGTGCTACGAGGGTCCAGTCTGTGAGTTGCCTTCTTACTGTTCTTTGTGACGTCACTCCTATTAAGAAGACTTCTTTATTCTTAGGTGGTCTCAATGTCCCAGCTTCTGGCTTTTTGTTATGTACGTGTTTTCTTTTTGTTTCGATAAAAATTGTGTTTTCTCTACCCCAAAGTCCAAATGGCATATCCCAATGTTGTCTTTAGAATTGTCTTACTTTCCTTCAATCTTAAATTTTCAACCTAGCTGCAGTTAACGTTGAGTTGTGTGTGAGATACGGTCACAGCGTCAGCCTTTGCACAGCAGTAACCAGCGCCCCAGTGTGTCTGCGCCAGGTCCGTCTCTCCCCGCTGCTGCCCCGCCCGCACCCTTCGCTCTCTGTCCCCACGGATGGTTCCGGGGTCTGATTCTGCCTTCCTTCTTCCTGCCTCTCACGAGTGTTTCACTGCGACGTGGTTTGCACAGAAGAAGCTCTCCTGACTTTTCTTTAAGGTTCTTTAAAATATTATTTTTAATTGTGTGTGTGTGTGTGTGTGTGTGTGTGTGTGTGTACGCACGCGTCTGTGAGAACAGGTGCCCATGGAGGTGAGAGGTTTCAGATTCCCCTGGAGCTGGAGTCACAGACGTTTGGGGGCTGAGGTAGGTACTGTGATTTGAACTCAGGTCTTCTGCAAGGGCAGTGAACTCTTAACCGCTGAGCGGTCTCTCCCACCCTCCTCCTGCTTTCTCGTTTGAGAATGTCTTGGCTGTTTACCTCCCTTCTCTTTTTCCTACACATTTTATAATCGGCGCATACGTTGGGGTTTTTATTGGCTCTTTTTCAAATTTATAGATTTGTTTGAATGAAACTGACATCCTCATGGTAATGAACCGCTCTCCAATGAACAAAGCGTATCTCTTCATTTTTGTGGGACTTCTTTATTGCCTTTAAATACAGTCCTATCTGTATCCTGCGCGGTGTTCGTGAGATTTCTTTTATGATGATTTCTAAAACATTTTTCTGCCTATAATAAATTACACCTTTGTGGTAGTTTGAATAAGGTCCCATAGGATGTTATATTTAAATACTTGGTCCCCAGTTAGCGGAACCATTTGGGAAGGAGCTGTTGCCTCCTTGCTGGAGGAGGTGTGTCACTAGAAGTGGCTTTGAGTTCACAAATCCCTGCGCACGCCCGGGTGGCTCTCTCTGCCTCCTGCTTGCCGGTAGGGATGTAAGCGCTCAGCTGATCCGCCCTCATGCCTTCGCCCCGCCACCCGCACTCTAGCTCTCTGGAAACACAAGACTAATTAAATATTTACTTTTATAAACTTATCACAGCGACAGCAAAATAGTTAACACAGCCTGTAGGAAATTATATCTTGTAGCTGTCTCTGCTTTAGGAAAATTTTGTACATGGATATTTTGAAATACCGTGTTAAACCCCCTTATTAAATCTAACAATAACTTACAGTCACTATTTATTTTCTGTGCATCAATGTTCTCTAAGAGGAGTAAATCCTTTCTAACTTTCTGACCTTCATCGGAGATGCTTCTTCCAGTAGATAGTGATTGACAGCAGGTCAAGAAGCAGGGAATGGGAACACTCAGCCCTAAATGGGATGTCTATATTCTATCCTCCCCCTAAGGCTCTTGGATCATTGTGGAAGGAGGAGGAGGAGGGGGAGGGGGAGGGGGAGGGGGAGGGGGAGGGGGAGGAGGGGGAGGGGGAGGGGGAGGGGGAGGGGGAGGGGGAGGAGGGGAGGAGGGGGAGGGGGAGGGGGAGGAGGGGAGGAGGAGGAGGGGGGAAGGGGGAGGGGGGGAGGGGAGGGGAGGAGGGGGAGGGGGAGGGGGAGGGGGAGGAGGGGAGGAGGGGGAGGGGGAGGGGGGGAGGGGAGGAGGGGGGGGGAGGGGGAGGGGGAGGAGGGGAGGGGAGGAGGGGGAGGGGGAGGGGGGAGGGGGAGGGGGAGGAGGAGGGGGGGAGGAGGAGGAGGGGGGAGGGGGAGGGGGAGGGGGGAGGGGAGGGAGGAGGGGGGAGGGGGAGGGGGAGGGGGGGGGAGGGGGGGAGGAGGGGAAGAGGGGGAGGGGGAGGAGGAGGAGGAGGGGAGGAGAGGAGGGGGAGGGGGGAGGGGGGAGGGGGGGGGGGGAGGAGGGGGGAGGAGGAGGGGGAGGGGGGAGGGGGGGGAGGGGGGAGGAGGAGGGGGGGGGGGGAGGGGGGAGGGGGGGAGGGGGAGGGGGGGAGGGGGAGGGGGGAGGGGGAGAGGAGGGGGAGGGGGGGGGGGGGGGAGGGGGGAGGGGGGGGGGGGGGAGGGGGAGGGGGAGAAGGAGGGGGAGGGGAGGAGGGGAGGGGGAGGGGGAGGGGGGGGGGGAGGAGGAGGAGGGGAGGGGAGGAGGGGAGGAGGGGGGAGGAGGAGGGGGAGGGGGGGGGGGAGGGGGGGGGGGGGGAGGGGGGAGGGGGGAGGGGAGGAGAGGAGGGGGGGGGGGAGGGGGAGGGGGGAGGGGGGGGGGGGAGGGGGGAGGGGGGAGAAGGAGGAGGGGGGGGGGGGGGGGGAGGGGGAGGAGGGGGAGGGGGGGGGGGAGGGGGGGGGGGGGGGGGGGGGGGGGAGGGGGAGAGGAGGGGGAGGGGGGAGGGGGGAGGGGGAGGGGGGATGGGGAGGAGGAGGGAGAGGGGGAGGGGGGGGGGGAGGAGGAGGAGGAGGAGGAGGAGGAGAAAGGTGGCAGGAACCAGAGGTGGTGGCTGACTAAAGGGAAACGATGTTTTCGGAACAAAGCTCATAGCGTGACAGCGTGCAAAGACCTGGGCAAGCTCAAGCCAGACAAATCCCAGCATGGAGGTGAGCGCAGAGGCCCACCTACAACTAAGAGCTGCTGGCAATTGATAGCTGCTGGGAAAGGGAGGTGTAGCCGCTGCCCTCACGTGGTAAGAGGACTCCCATAAGCTGTCCTCCAGGCTCCACAAGTGTGCACTGTGGCACACAGACACATACACACCGTGCACGATAATGAATTTCCTTAAAAGTTAAAGAAATGATTTGGGAGACGAGATGTAACTAGAGCACAGAACACCTTGCTAAGCTGGAGAAAGGAAAGCTCAGGCAGGCTGGTGAGTACGTGACAGTGGTGCCTCGTTCACCATAGCAAAGCAACCAAGCTGCACTGATACCCAGGCTGTGCTCCGGCCGTGGGTTCAGTTCCTCACACGCATCACGTTACTGAGTCCGCGCTCTTCTGTGAGACAGATGCTGTTGTTCTCTAGGAAGATGCCTTGTGACCCTTCCAGGGAGGATGTGAGATTTTTCTACCACCCTACATGGTACACCTGTGTCAGACCTGATGCAGAAGTTTATTTCCAGTTATGTTTAAAACAGTTGTTTTGTGCACTGTTTAGGAAAAGGACTGTCTGGGCCTTGGCATTTCGTATTGTCTACAGGAGTTGGCTTTGTGTGGGAGGTGTTTGATTGCTCGTGATCTGCACGTGCTATCAGCTGAACACCTGAGGAGCTTAGGTATCAATAAAAACCCCTGAGATGAGAGGCTCGGGGTTCCACTGTCCAGGATGGTGTCTGCCAGGATGGTGGTTCCCTCTGCTGAGGTCTGGCACGGTTTGCACCTATGAAAATGCTGCCATGCCTTCTTTGCTGAGCCATGCAGTTGGTATACGACTACACAGACCAAAGAAATTATTCTGCCCAAGTCTAACCTGGAGAGCCAAAGAGTTTATTGTGATTTATTATAAGAACATGAGTGTCTTAGGGTTTCTATTGCTGCAATTAAACACCATGACCAAACAGCAGCTGGAAAAGGGAAGGGTTTATTTGGATTACACTTTCACGTTACTGTTCATCACCAAAGGAAGTCAGAACAGGAACTCAAACCTGGATGGAGGAGCTGATGTGGAGGCCATGGAGGAGTGCTGCTTACTGGCTTGCTTGCTCACCATGGCTTGTTCGGTCTTCTTTCTTACAGAACCCAGGACCACCAGTCCAGAGATGGCACCACCCACAATGGGCTGGGACCTCCCTTACTGAACACTGATTAAGAGAATGTCTTCCAGCTCCATCTTACAAAGACATTTTCTCAATTGAGGGTCCCATCTTGCAGCTCACTCTAGCTTTCGACATAAGACCAGCCAGCACAGTGATTCAGTTACAGATTGGTCATCTCCAATGTAAAGGCACCTGATCGCCAAAGTGTGCCCCAACCACAGGTGACCACCACTATGCCCCAAGCATGGGCCATGGGTGCCAGAAGACGTCTCCTTCTGATCCCTGTGCAGCATCCAGCCAGCTCTACCGGAGAGCCTCCTTTCCCGAGAGCCATTACCCGTGCTTTAGGGAACCACAAAGAAAAGTTGTGACCTTCGTCAGTCTCTCAAGCATCTTGAGTCTCCTAAGTTTCGAGAGCTTCTTGGGTTTTATGAAACCCTCTCGTCCCTCCAGCAGGAAGGGATTCAAATTCAGAGGACATAGTCACTCAACATTCCACCCCTTCTTCTGGCTCTTAGACTCACTTCTCTGCAATGTCCTCTGAACCTTTGAGGGCATGGTATTGATGTCTGATTATTTTCCTTCATCTGAGACCAAATATGGAACGGCTGTACCACGGCAAGGATCACTTTTCCTCCGTAATACCACGTACCGACAAAGAACCAACCCCATACGTGGCTACGGTTGACAGCAGCAGTAATCTGTGGGCACAGGATTTAGAAGGCAGTTTGACAAAGAAATTGCATCCATCTAACAGATCAGGACCAGCAGCTCTTCCCCTGGAGGTGTCTATGACTACCCTAGCCACAGGATTTTGGGCTGCATCAGAGTAACAAACATGGCTTCCCTTCCGTGGAACAGGCGTTAAATCCGTTTGGAAAGCAATTGGTTGCACCCACGAACAGTCACACCACTGTGGCACAAGTGGGCATCTCCTGCCCGGCATGTTGGTGGTGCAGCATGCAGGATCCATGACTGAGGAGGATGGCCAGCTGTGTTTCTCCCCCAGTCTATAGGATACATTTCGGGGTTATTAAATCAGCCATCAGGGTAAGAGTCCTGCTTTGTACCAGCCTGATTTCTCCATGCTCTGCAACCGAACCTTGTGGTGGTTTCGGTATTTATGAGTGATGCCAGAAAATGCATTATCTGTAAAATTATTTCATTAGCATAGACTACCGAATTTATTTAGGTGCAAATTCACTGAATAAAGGAGGGAAAAGCAGGATATTGCTTGGACTATAGAGCATCTTTTTAACCATTTTCTTTTCTCATCTGTGAGCCGATTCTGTTTCACAAAACTATTTGCTTTGCATTCTGAGCTCGTCCTGTGAAACGCACTTCATAGACCTGAGGGAGCCGTTCAACCCCTCTTCTGTGAAATCTATGGTGTTTCATTTCACTCCGGACTCAAATAAAACCAATGTCACCCTGAAGTCTGGATTTCCTCTTTCGTGTGCCCTGCAGGGAGCTTTAGCTAGAAGGAAGTATTGGTGGAAGCCAATTATTTCTATGGCAGCTATTTAAGTAAAGTAATTTTAGTTCACACGAGGAAGATCAAGGAGCACTGAGCCGTCTGGAATTTAGTCAACTTCAGAAACGCACTGTGTGCAAACAGCCAGAAAATGGGGAAGAAGAAGCTGTTGACTTTAACAGGGACGGGCTTGAAAGGGGAGTGAGTAACTCCTCTGAGGGTCCGATCCTGCCACACGCGGTGCAAGGAAGATGGTTGCTCATGTGGCCACATGATGAGCTCTGCAGACCTACTCGCTAGTAAGTCAATTATAACTTCAAAAACGGAAGAGAAAAACTACTGGGCCTGAATGTCTTCATCCTATTGCCCTCCAGAACGAAAGAAAGAGCGACTCAAAACACCCCTCCTGTGTCCTGATAAGAACACCAGAGGACTCACACTTGAGTCATCCCCCACCCAGCAGGATATGAAAGCCACTCTGGGTAGGCGTGGCCAAGACTTGAGTGCTTCTCCCTCGAGCCCTCAGCCAAGGCTGCCATGACTGCAGGAGGGACAGGGTGCCAGTACTTTTCATTCACAATTCGACGTTACAGACGCTAAATCCAAAGAAGTGCATCGAACGAGGGCAACATAAAGACTGGCTTTGCACGCACAATTCCCACTAGAAGATTCTAGTACGAGTGTATCAGAGGACCCCGAGGCACAGCTGTCTTCGTGCCAACTCGCTGGTGGTATCCAGAGTTTACTAAGCAAAGAGCGTGCTTGGCATTTCTCCGGGTGGTTTGCTAGACACCAACTCCTTGATAGCTGTAGTTTATTCTTCACCCTTCCCCCAGTGTGCCATTAAACAAGTCAGCCATCTCACCCTGGTTACAAGGGACAATCGAAATCAAGCCAAGAGATGTGTCATCCATGACGCTGAGGGCCTGTGATGGTTTAGTTGGGAACTGCATCCCCATAGGCTCTGGCGTTTGGCACCACCTGGGAAGGGTCCATCTTTGGAGGCAGGTTTTTGAGAGTTTGAAGTCTCTCAACACGTGCTGGTTTGCTCTTTCTGCTTCGTGCTTACAATTCAAAATGGGCTACCTCAGCTTCTTGCCCCCGTTTGTCTGTTGTATGCCGCCGCACCATCCAGCCGAAGTGGATTCTTGTCCCTCAGGGACCCCAAGCCCAAATAAACTCTTCCTTCTATAATTGGTTGTGAGTTTTATCACAGCAACAGAAAAGTAACTAATACGCTGGGAAGGAAAGAACTGCCTCCGTGCTGGCCCGCGGCCATGTCTGTGAGGGCCACCCTGCTGTAGGTGGGGCGCCATCCCTGTGCTGGTGGCTCTAGGCTGTGCACGAAAGGTAGTTGAGGAGGCCAGAGGAGCGAACCAGAAAGCAGCCTTCCCCCGTGGTTTCTGCTTCAAGCTTGTCTGTAAGTTTCTGCCTTGCCTTCCCTCGGCGATGGATTCTGACTCGGAAATGTAAGCCGAAGAAGCCCTCCCCGACCTGGAGGCTTTTGGTCAGAGTATTTTATCAAAGCAACAGAAAGCAGACTAGGACAAGTATAAGCCTATGTGTGGCTTTGGGAGAGCATCTTGTGATTTAATTTTTGAACCACGGACCATTTTCCATGGTTATTACAGCACTTTATAATCCCACAAATGGGTTAGAAGGGTTCTGTTTCTCCACACTCTCTCTAATGCTTACTCTTTTCTTTCCCTCTGATAATAACCACCCTCCAGTCATGAGATGCTATCTCCTTGTGCCTTTGATATTCATTGCTTTCATGATTAATGACATCAAGCGTCTTTCTGAGGATGTATTGATCATTTGCATATCTTCTTTGGCAAAATGTTTATTGAAGTCATTTGTTTATCTCTAATAGGGGTATTAATTTCCTCTCGTTGAGACAGAGGTGTTATGTGCATATTACTGATTTTAATCTCTCCTAAGATGCATGACTTATAAATATTTATTCTTACATATGGGCTGCTTTTTACACTGTTAATGGTTTTGGTGCACAGAACATTTTTAATTCTCAAGAAGTCTAATTTGTCTGTTTATTTCCTTTCCTGTGGTTTTTGTGATATATCAAGCAGTCATTGCCAATCAGATATCAGGAATTTTTCCCCCTGTTTTCTTTTAAGATAGACAGATACAAGTTAATATAGATCTATTTGTTGCATATATAAAAGGGTAGATAGATATAGATATAGCATACCCAAAATTATGTTTTAAGGTACATCTTCATTGTTTAATGGCTAAGTCAAGCAAACTAACCTACTCAAGTGCTCTCATTTTCAGGGTTTGATAAGAACAAAATAAATTGCTTTTAAGATATTCAAACATATCATACACTGTTATTAACTATGTTATACAATAACATATATATTACATAACTATGTTATACAATAGATAAACTTCAATAGTGAGATTTTCAATTATTTGACCGACGTCTCCCAGCCCATGTTTTACCCACAGTGCCTCCTCTTCAGTTCTGTCCGTTTGACTTCTGAGAGGTCTAACTTTCCATTTTTCATCCTTACGTATATGATCCACTTTGAGCTGATTTTTCTACGACATATGACTCAGGGTGTACCTTGGTTCTTTGGCCCATGGCTGTCTAGTTTTCCACCACCATTTGCCAACAAAGCTATTCTTCTCTCCCATTCAACCGTCCTACTTCCCTTGCCAAACAAGATTTGACTGTAAGTCACGAGAGCTGTTTCTGAGGGCTCTCCTCTCTTCCCAGAGTCAGTGTGTCTGTCTTTGTGCCTGTGACACCGTTCTGATGACCCGAGCTTTGGGCTCAGGAAATACGAATCCTTCAATTAACGCTCTTAGGTTTTCAGATTGTTTGGCCATTTAAGGTCCATTGAGATTCCTTACTGATTCGAAGTATATGTTTGATGACTGAGGAGCTATCACGCTGACTTTGGTAGGAATTTTATCGAGTCTGTAGAGGGTGGAGACAGCGCTGGCGATGTATCACACACACTTGTCAAAGGGCGCGGGCTGCCTTGCCATTTGGTGAACTCTCCTTTAATCTCTTTCGGCCCTGTCCTGTGGCTTTCGTCGTACAAAGTCTTGACTTCCGGTTAAGTTACTCGTTACGTATTTCATTCTTTTAATGGGTTCTCCGGATCATTTGGGGTATTCCACCATTTGGGATATTCCACCGGTCTGCAGTTAATATCTCCGAACAATTGTTAGTGGTGCGTGGATGTACGTTACAGGCACGAAATAAATACCTCAGAAGAAAATGAGCAACAGCAAAAGTTACGGAGTAGATTTGTATAATAATCTGCAAAACAACCCAAATATACCATTAAGTGGAGATACGGTTTACAAAAGAAATGCATGCATACTGCCTGAATCCCTCTACAAAACCACGAAAGCCATCACGGAGACAAAACTCCTCTCTGCACAGTAAGGGCATGGCCAACCAGTCTCGCCAGTCAGCATCAACTACGGCACTTGGCAATACCAAAGCCCTGCCGTGTTTTTTCTTGTCCATTTTGTTATTGGCCAAAGGACATGCAAATGTCTGATGCCAGTCCCAGCATCCACTCGACAGACGCTCTGTAGTCACTGGTGAGAAGTCATGGGAACAGTCCTCACATATCACCAGACCTCTGTCTTACCCAGTATGGAGGTTTCCCAGCTACCAAAGCTGCCGTTAGACACGTCAAAGCGCCATGGCACTCTGGAAGACAAAGCCGACGCCACTGCAAAGCACAAGTGTAAGTGTATTTGAAGTGGAAGGCTCAGAGAAAAGAATGGGATTTTAGGCTTGATTTAATGTGTCCACTCAGGCGTCCTGATTGGTCTTAGTGGTCCCTGAGTGGCCTGGAGGTTATAGAACCAATAAGATTGGAATCTTGCAAACCAAAGGGGGTTTGAGCATGAGCATTCAATAAAAATGGGAACGTTTCCGAGCCCAGTGTTGAAGTCCTGTCTCTACCCTTACGGCTTCTTTGTTTGGGAATCCACTGAGAACGTCTTAGGGAGATTTTGCAGAACAGATTTGATTGACAGGTGTGGAACTCAAGCCCTTACACTTTGACCTTTTCAAATATTCCACCTGCAGAACTCTTCCTCGGTGCCCTTGGTGCTGGACTTCCTATTTCATTCCATGTGTTGGTATCCGAAAAAGGCCGCTAGAAATGCTCAGTGCGTCACTGGAGATCCTTTGGGACAAAATAATTTAGATTTCTTTACGCTGGGAGGATTCACACGTGTAACTGATCTTCCATATCACCCCAATTAAGTCCAGCTCTGGAAAGCAGTTCCTGGAGTTCACATATCTTTTGGGGGTATTCCCTGAAGGCGCAACAATTAAGGATAATTTTTCTTCCAGCCCAGCTGGTGATAGATAATGCCCTAGGGTTCTCTGATACTGAATTGATAAAGAATTAGGGGTCCCTGGGGCTCCCAGGGTGACAGTCACTGATTCCATAGGACATTATTCCTGTACCAATTCTCTGCGGTGCCAGGTTTCCCTTTTACTCAGGGTAATTTGGATCTTGGAAATGACTTAGGTGTAGAAATAGCGGCCACTAGTTCAAGTCGCACTTCAAGTCAGTCCTGCGCATCAGGTGGTTTTCCACGTTCAAACCCCCTCTGGTGTATGAAATTCCCATCCTCCTGATTCCAGAATCATCCAGATCATTCTGGGGACTACTCAGTACAATCAGTATGCTGAGCTGACACAATAAATCAAACCTAAACTCTCATTTTTTTCTTCTGCCTCCAAGTTCGTTTCCAGCACTTTCCGTGCGCTTTCTGGTGCTGTCCAAGCACACACGAGCATTGTTCTCCCGGCAAAATTCTCCCTCTGTGCCACACTGATGTAAAGCTCTGGTGATTGGTGTAGAGGTAGGAGAGTTCAGAAGGTGTTGGCGGTGCCTTCCAGAGTGGCTTGGCTCTTCAAACACCCAGATGCAGCTTCAATAGACGGGAGACCTAGACTTTGGCCCGATACAGATAGAGTCATGGATGATAGATTACTTTGTTCTTAGTCAGAGCCTTGACCCTTATGTTAGTGGTTCAGTAATGGCTTCATAGATTTTTTTCAGTCTATAATATCTATAATAATAGATATGTTTTTTTTTTTAAAATTTACTGTCATAGCTGTAAAGTATTTTATTGTTGTTGCTGCCCTTTGGGTCAGGAAGTATTTTTTGTGTAGATTTAGGACGCCCATAACTCAGTGATAGTTAAATATTTAGGAATAAGCCAGGAATTCTATTTTTTAAGCTACTAAGAAACTGGATAGACAGATACAATGGCCAACCCAATATAAAAACAGAACTCCAACCCAGAATCTATTCATCGAGTTGAGAAACTGGACCATAACTTCTGCAGCTATTGAGACAAAGAAGACAAGATTTGTTCGTAACTTGCAGCTCCTGGCTTTGCTGTATTCCATTTGGGATTCACAAGAAAAGGCCCAGCCTGCCCTGCCAGTCACACGCTCTCATGTAAGAGGCTTCATGACACAGTCTCCCATGACAGACAGGAGGCCCTCCAAAGCCCCAGCTCAGCTGGTACTTCATCACACAAAAATACTGATGATAGTTTGTGTTTTGTCAACTAGTATTTTTAAAGTATATGGGTATTTTGCCTGCATGTATGTGTATGTACACATGCATGCCTGGTACCTGCAGAGGCCAGGAGAGGGGTTCAAACCCCCCAGAACTGGAGTTACAGATGGTTGTGTGTCGGTGTTGGGAATCAGTCCCAGGTCCTTAGGAAGAGTAGTCAGAGCTCTTAACCTCTGAGCCACTTTTCCAGCACCAATATTTTGGGTTTTGTTTTTGTATTTTTTTTTTTTTGATGACCAAGAAACAAAGTAGTCAGACTTCCATTCCTGAATACTGGTTAGAACGTTACTGCCTTCAACTATAACTTATTTAGTTAATCTCAGATTCCATGATTTTTTTAATATGTAGTGCCAGCAACCATGTCTGTTGTATGTCTCTATTTCACTCCAGGGAGGGGGGAGTAAAGAGTCAGAAGAGGAGGAAAGAAGGGAAGTGTTGGGGCCCAGGTTTCCCAGGCTATGAAATGCTTTAGCTTGACAAGGTTCCTGAAGCGAATTCACTGCCGGGAACTGGAACTCCCTAACTGCCTTGCTCCTTTTTTGTCTTCACTGTACGGTGGCATATGTTCTCTCATCAATAATAAGATCTGTATAAGCCAATAGTAATAGCAAAATCAATCCCTGAGCTGGCTACTGTGAGCTGGAATGGAACACACCCATGCTATCCAGAAGTAAATTGCAATAAAGCAACCCAGGTTTATTGCAAAGATTTAAGAAATATAAAACCCAGAAAATTCCCCTAAGTTAGTAGTTATTAGCAGCTTCTCCCCACCACTCAGCAGGGATTCTTTCTTCCCCAGAATACCCAGGCACCATTGCGTCTCAGGTGCAGGCGGCTACCCCCACACCTGACCGACGAGGTTGAGGAACCAATCAAAATAGCCCAAGACCAGGGCTCCGGGGGACCCTAATAAAAGCCCTGGACGGGGGTCTCTCGCTCTCTTGCCCTCTTGCTCTCTTGCCCTCTTGCTCTCTTGCCCTCTTGCCCACATCTCCCGCCCGTGCGCGGCGGCCGCCCCAAGCCGCCGCACCTATCCCAAGCCTCCGCGTGCGCCAAGTTCATTTAATAAAAAGGCCTCGTGCGGTTTCAACAGCCACCAAGACTGTCTCGTGTTTCTTTGGGGTTTACCCATCCTTCCTGGAAGAAAGAACCCCCATTTTCGCGGGGGCCAGAGCTGGACCGCCAGGACCCCTGCAGGGAAGAAGAAGAAAGGAAAGGAGAAGAGAGACATTATAAAGGATACGGAGTCGCTGCCAATCAACTAAAGAAGCAGGCTTTGGAAAATGGGCAAACGCGAGAAAAGATCAAAGCAAACAGTTCTCTCTCATCTCCTTCTGAGAAGGAGACGGTCTGGAGAGCACACCATTCCCTCCATCAGCGGACGAGGGATGTCTCAGCCCAGCTGAACGCTCCCGTGACTGGAGACCCATCTCTCTTCCAGAAGGGATGCTCCGCGGCCCCTGCCTCTGCAGCTGTCTGGCTCTTGCTTGATTCAACAGTTAAAATGGATGCTTCTGACTGGTGAGCCAATGTGAGGTCACCTCTCATGCCCAATCTACGTGGGCAAAAAGGGTGCCACAGGGGGGTCTTCAGTTTCCCATGGAAACCTAGGAAGTAGGAAGTTTTTCAACTGAAGAAGAGTTTCGGTGGCCAGAAAAATGAAAATCATCTCAAATACCTATTACCCTGTGTGTCTAGCGGACACTTGGTCTCTTGTATTTGAAAATCCAAGGGACCGCGTGAACCGGAGCTGCAAATGAGTCCCGCCAACATCCAGTAGTCAGAGTCTCTACCCGCAAGGCATTGTTACCCTCAGAGAGAAAAGAATGGTAACCAAGTAGAGCTAGGTTTAAAAAAATACTTATTTTTTTTTATATGTGTGTGTCTGAGTGTGTGTATGGGTACCACTTGCATGCCTGATACCCAGAGGCCAGAAGAGGGTGTCCCCTCAAATTGGAGTTATAGAAAGTTGTGAGCTACCATGTGGGTTTTGTAAACCAAACCTAGGTCCTCTGCAAGAGCAGCCAATGCTTTTAATCCCGAACCACCTCTCCAGTAACTATAGCTAGCTTTAAACTATTGGGTTTCTTCCATACTGTCAGTGGTCATGGTTTAAATGATATCTTCAGGCCTTCCCACAATGTTGCCCTGTTGATGGCAGAGACAACGCACCCTAGCCTTTTCGTGTTAGTGTGGAAGAGAGATTTCCATCTGACTTCAAGCGGCCTGTCTGTCCTTTCTCTCCTTGTATCCGCTTGCTTTTGTTTTCTCTTCCGAATAGAGTTGTATCTTAAATTTATTACTTCTGCCTTTAAAAGAACTTCACACTATTTGGCTTTAGTTATGAGAGGAGGTAATGAACTCTCAAGGAATGTGTAGGATAACCCTTGCAGCTCAGAGGACCTGCCTTTCATTTATCTTACTGACAGCCGATATTCCTTCCAGAGGCCCCATCTTCCCTATTTCAGAACAGAGGACACTGGGACAGATTTCCAAACAGGCTCTTCATTCAGAAAAACACAGACGTTGGCTTCCTACTTTCACAACTCTGGTGTTTCTTGTTTCTCCTTGAGCTCTGTAACCATCTGTGTGCATATCCGACTTTCTCATTTACAATACTTACATTTACATAATATTCTACTTCAGTATTTTTAACGGGAAGGAAGCAGACACCCGGAAGGTTTCCATAACTTGCTCTAGACTATGCATCCAGAGTGGAGTGGGCTCAAGACTCGTTCCTACCACACACCTCTACTCTTCCCAGGCTCACACAGAGTTTAGATAATAGATCAGGTTGTTTGCAAAAGTAACTCGAAAGTCAAATCAAGATACACTGGAAAGTGTCTTGTGGTCTCTAGCTTCTTGGTTACAAAAGCCTAAGGTGTGTAAATCGACTAATCAAAATTCACTATTGATAATTACAAAGTACTACTTTAAGGCTTTCGTTGTCTGGAGAGTCTGATGCCTTGGGTAATTAACTCAGCCTTGAAAGCATTACCTTAAATTTCTCAGTGTGTTACGTGCTTGACAAATGCAGATGCTGTTCTGTCTGGCGGTGTTTAACGTCGAGTCTAGCAGTGCGAATGAATCTTTGAGCGTAGGGCAGATGTTCATTAAATCTTACCTTGAATCCCTAGGAAAGAGTATATCCAATGGATTGATTTGGTGGGAGATATTTATTGAGTGACTACTGTATTACATACCTCTCTCTGAATGGGGGCAGACCGGTCATAAAGCACGCTGCAGGAGGTCAGGAAGAGGTAAATGCCAGAGGAGAACTCAAACAGAGGAAGGCGAGAGTGAATGGTAAGAACGAGATGCGGGCTACCTAAAGAGGCATCGTACACGTGATCGCTGTGTGGATCTGTGACGTGCATCTGCGTATTTATGGGCGATGGTGCCACTTGCGTTAGTTGGCTGCTTAAGCAGTTTCCTCCCAGTGCGAATGGCCATCAGCCAACTCACCAATGGCCTGCGAGCGACAAGAATCTGCTGGGAGCAGGATATTTCTTCTGCCGGCTGCTTGAGATAGAACTTTCACCTCATCCTGCACTGGAACCAGGACTTAACCCTCTGCGCTCTTGGTTCTCAGGTGCTTGTTCTCAGACTAGAGTCCAGCCCCACTGGCTTCTCTGGGACTGTAGTTTGCAGACAGGAGACACTGGGACTGGTAAGGCGTCATGAACGTGTGTGGCAATTCCTCGCCATAAATTTCATTTCACACACACACACACACACACACACACACACACACACAGAGTTTCTTTGGAAAACCCTAATTACTACAGCAGGAGCTACCAGAGCTCTTTCCCTCATAAACCTTGTTTCCTTGCCTTAACTGCATAAAAAATTTGCTAGAGGTAAAATTAGTGATAAAACAGTAAGCTATTAAATAAAATGGCACAACATGTGTTGATTTTTTTTTTTAAATCGATTGTACTGTCTATATAATGACTATCTTTTGTAAAACTTGCTTGCCCTTCAGGCATTTCCAAAGGTCTGTTTGAAAGTTTGCTTAGAAAGTTTTCTTATCTTTTAAGCAGTGCAGAGGAGCCCATGGAGAGGACATGGCTGTCTTGGGGCGTGGTGTCTTGAAAACCAAGCAAAGCATCTGGAGTCCAGGGATCTGCAGTGAGTCCTTCTGGAGGCAGGCTGGGCAGTCTGCGCTTCCGACGATTCCCTTCAGAAAGATGCTCCAGGATCTATCTGGTCCCCCGCCAGCTCCGCAGCCTGCTGACATCCGTTGTCATTCACAGGCTGCCCTGTGGGATTCTCTGGCTCCAGGGAAGCTGATGGCCATTGTGCCATGACCCAAACTTGCAGTTTGGTGTACATGGCTCCTGTGAAGCTGGGTTCTGGACAAGGAATCACACTTTCTTTAAAATAGCCAAAATTAGCTGAGGTGGAAGCAGGCTGCACTGTGGTTCTAGTCTATAAAAACAAAAACCTGTGATCGCTTGAAATAGCAAGGCAAGCAATATCATGCTTCTTAAACGGGAAATTGGAAGTCAATAGTAGATTAAGAATAGTTAGCCTGCATTATGTTAAATCGAGGGAAGGACACACATGTTTACAGTCGAACTGAATTCTGAGCTAACTGAGCTATTCTCAAGAAGCCATGGCGAGGAGCGAACCTCACCCCAACCAAGGTCAGAATGCTAAGGTAAGAAATGGGTATGCACATGTCCAAGAGGCAGATTCAAGATCACACAGCTGGGTCTGTTCCCCAAGTATCCACAAAGGCGAGACAACCTGAAAACAACCTTTAAAAGATGTTGTGAGTTATTTGTCCCTCCCGGAAGAAATGTGTCCCCTGCTTCACGAATACCTTTTTCATAAGGAGAACATTGTAAGCGGGCATCTCCAGAGTTTGTGTGCGTAAATGAAGGGAGGAGGAAGAAATGAGCGGGCTTGTGCATTAGAACAGGCAGAAAAGTTAGAGAAACGAGAAAAGGCGAAGTAAAAGAAAAAGCTCA
The DNA here is from genome assembly GCA_026225945.1 of Cricetomys ansorgei. Taxonomy (NCBI): domain Eukaryota; kingdom Metazoa; phylum Chordata; class Mammalia; order Rodentia; family Nesomyidae; genus Cricetomys; species Cricetomys ansorgei. The sequence continues at coordinate 2,119,408 of JAMJFZ010001797.1, forward strand.
TAGTAGTAGCATTGACTTGCTGGAGCAATCAGTAAGTAAACAAAGTAATAATCCCCTGCCATTGGAAGACTTTATCTGCTAGGATTGGGGCGGGGGTTGGAGGGAGAAATACAGCTAATAGAAAGTACAAAGCCAGAATGCCAGAATGCATGTTCTTAGCAAAAACACCTTGTTATGTGTATGGGTGTTTCATCTTCCTGTATGTCTGGGCACCACAAGCATGCCAGTTGCCTGCGGAGGCCAGAAGAAGGTATTGGATCCCCTGGAGCTGGAGTTCCAGAGAACGGATCCTCGATCATCAGGAAGAACCGTGTGCTCCTAGCCTCTGGGCTGTCCCTCTAGGGCCTATGTTTTGATGTTTTGTTTATCCTGTGTGTGTGTGTGTGTGGCTCTGATGGAATAGCTATTGCTAGGGCTTCCAAACCTGCGCCTCAGGAAACCTAACACTCTAGCCTGTCTTGCAAAAAGCAAATCGTTTGGAGGTAACTGCATTCTAAGTGATTTAACTTTAAAAAAAAATCTGTTGTTTTAACTCAGCTTAGCCACCCAGTGTGAAATAACTGAGTTGGGAAAGCATTTAGAAAGAAAGTGGCCTTTCTTCCTTTATAAACAAGTGGGGGTGTGGAGTAGGTGGACTGCCCAGAAAGCCTAGTTCATCTATGAAAATAGCTGAATTCAGAGCCATGTTCCACAGTGCCACCCAGTGGTCTTGAGGGACGGAATTCAGAACAGGGCATGGATTTCTCTTTGCTCTCAGCACAAGTCCAGTGTCTCTCAGATATATATATGTGTGTGTGTGTGTTCTTAGTACCCAGCCCTTTCTGATCTACCATCCAGACCAATCCCATAAGTGCAAACTGCCGGGCTTGCTCCTGGAATATTCTCTGTCCTGGTTAGCTTTTATTGCCAAAGCCACACAGCCCAGAGTCACTTGGGAAGAGGAACCTCAAATGAGGGATTTTCAGATCACCGTGGCCTGCAGCCATATTTGGGAGAAATTGTCTAGACTGATGATTGATGAGGGAAGGTCCACTGTGGGTGGCACCATCCCTAGGCAGGTGACTGTCTAAGAGAGCTAGCTGAACATGAGTCAGTGGCCGAGCCAGTCAGCAGCCGTCCATCATGCTTTCTTCTTCAGTTTCTGTTTGAGTTCCTGCCCTGACTCCTCTCAATGATGGATTGTGACCTGGAAGTGAAAGCCGAAATAAACCCTAAGTAGCCTTTGGTCACGGTGTTCATCACACCAACAGAAAGCAAACCAGGACTCTCGTTCCCTCCCTATCTTCACCAGCGTCATTCTTGCTTGCCCTCTGTCCTTCCCCAACCTCAGACCTCCGTTAGGTACCTCTCCCTCGTTGGCCCAGAGTGCCGTTATATGCGTTACTTAATATTCTGTTTAATCATTACGCGGATTTCTGTCCCCGCTAGCCTGTTGACTTCTGGAGAATCTTAGGTTTTATATCCCAGCACCGCAAACAGTGTCAGGGACATACCTAACCTCAGTAAGTATTTCAGGAAAAGAATGTATGGATGTGGCCTCGCCCCCTAATGTAACCAACCAATCAGCTTAGTTCCAACGACAAGTGTGGCGTCCATCTTCATGGGACTTAGTTGGGGCTACTAAACTGAAGAACCGAAGATGAAGTGTGTTGCATTCCAGAGGAAGCCCACAGCAGGGAGAACCCTTGATGCCCCCAGAACCTGCGCTGAGCAAGCTGTGGCTCTGCCTCAGAGGAGCTTAAGGCAGTTTATCCAAAGGTTCTTAACTAGGGAAATTAGTTTGTCTCTAACATTTCTTAAGTATTTTCCAGGAAATATGTCAGATGGATTTGAAACAGAAAGTTAAAATATTAACCCTGAAGCCACAGGTCAATATAAGAAGCTCTCAAATGCCTTAGAAGAAATTATTTTCCCTCCAAAAATTCCATTTGGTATTGTTATCAGTGTATTACAAACACAGAATGCTCTCTGATTTTTTTTTTAATTTTTAGAAGGTTTATTTTTATTTTTTTTGTTTGGTTCTTGAGTTTCGGTTTGTTCGTTTGGTTGGTTTTTGGTTTTCTGAGACAGGGTCTCACTATGTAGCTCTGGCTGTCCTGGAACTCACTCTGAGGACCAGGCTGGGCCTCAAACTCACAGAGATCCACCTGCCTCCGCGACCCGCCCCCCTCAAGTACTAGGATTAAAGGTGTGAACCACCATGCCAGTTCCCAATATTGCTAAAGCTCTGCTTTGTATAAATTCACTGAAATACAGATGCCTTCCTCATTTGTCTTTTTAGACTTAAATTATTGTTTCATTTTTCACAGTGAAAAACAGTAGAGTGGTACCTGGAAAAGCTGCCACTTCCACGCCGGAGAAACGCTAGCAATTTCCATTAGTTAAAAATCTAGTCCTTTTTCTTTATTTCCAATAAAATACGGATACAGAAATAAATTAGATTATTGTAGAAAATCTCAGGAAGTAATTTAATATATCTGGTGTTGAACAAACAAGACAAATTTTCCTGTTCTTCTCACTCATACTGAAATGCAGGGAGCCACGGTGTTCTATAACAAATATACAAAATGTATTTCAGGTCTCATAGAAAACATTTGGAGGCGATGAAATTTTATCGGACTACTGACATGTTGATTTGCAGATTGAAGTTTTTGCACGGTCAATGTGTCAAGCCTGAGAATTCCCTCCTCAAAGAATTACATCGAAAGTGACTCTTTTCATATTTATATAAGACAGTCTCAGTGGACTTTTCAGTATCTTGAGTGGTATTGAAACCTGCCTTTGTTGGTGTTCACATAGGAATATACGCCTGCTATTGAAGCTTCAGTTTCCTTTCTTGTGGCATCCCAAAGATGTTTTATGACATCTAAAATGATCCTCTCGTATGTTGTTCAATTCCCAAGACAACTTACTTCAGAAAGGACCATGAGCTGAGGTAAAACGTGCTGAACTGCTGAGCACAAATTGCATAGATACCTATTTGATTTACCAATATCCATTGTGCAAAAATCTCAACTGGCATCAAACAATTCAATGAATACACAGGGACTGTCTCTCTCTTTGTAAGTAGCAATGTGATGTGGGTCTTGGGTCCCCCACTCTGTCACGTAGATTGAATGAGATGATTTCTACGTTTTCTTTGTCTGCATCCATCATGAGAAGTGATTTAATACGTCATAGTGTAAAAATTACACTTCACAGCAGTATGATAATTTCCTTTCTTGAATCACCAAATAATTTTACATTTTAGTCATTCGGACTTGCATAGGATGATCTAGGCAGTGTCTGGATTCCGGATTAACTTTTTAAAAATGTCATTGGAACCTCTTAAGTGGGAGTACTGATCTAATATTTCTGTGAAGTTATAACCTTAGAATTTTACCCATGAGTTCATTGCCAATTTCTCCCAAGTTTTCCATTGGCCACTGGCTCTCTGGTGAGTTTATAAAACTCTGCTCCTACAAAGAGTCCTGAAGCCAATGGTTCGGCCAGGTGATGGATCAACAAAATTAAAGGAATCTCATTACCATGTTCAAAACATTAAACACACTGGTGTGAACCGGATGTTTCAGCATGGAGATCGGGGATGCTGTCGAGGGGTTGGCCTGCCACCTGATCTGTCACACCCCATGGCTTCCAGAACGAGGGACCAGATCTGCGACTGGAACCACCACGTATACCTGTGACACAGCAGACTCAGATTTAGTAAAAGAAAAAGGGAGCTGACCTTCAATCGGCCCAAAAACGTCTACGTTGAAGGTGGTCCAGTTGAAGGCAAAGAAAAGACCCTCTGCAAATGAGAGGTGAGAAGACTGGAAAGCACTTTCAATGGGTTTTGATCCCAGGTGATCACAGAGGCAACTGGGAATTGAAGAAATGAAGTATATTCTTTATATATGAAGGGCAAGATGGCCCCTGCTTAGAAGCGGTTTCCTGGTAGATCTCTGTAATCTGTTCATTTCTCTGAAAAGAAAAAGTGAAGTGGCACCTACACAAGGAGAGACCAAGGGTATGACCGACCCCAGGGCCAAGGCTAAGTCAAGGACCAGGAAAAGGAACTGCCACATCTAGCCCTCTGGGCTCCTAGCGTGGCCTGGCCCCCAGGTAACGTTACAGAGCAAAGCTCATGAAGAAAGCCTAACGCAGAGATGGGAGCACACATAGCCTCGGGTCGGTCCCTGGGCTGCAGTCACCAACAGGACGACAAATGTCTGCATGCCGCGTAAAATCAAGTAAACAGAGCCGCGGCTACATAAGGTCTGTCTGTGGTCACATAAAATTACAGCTGTGAAAGAGGACTACCACGGAAGGGCCGCCAGGGTACTGAGTCCAAATCAGCCCATGGGCATCGTAATACGTGTTCTTCCCGGGGCCAATTTAATCTTAATTCTACGCTTTTATTTGAGTTTCATGCTAACTGTATCAATTAGGTAGGGCAAACGAAGAGTATTGTGTTTTCATTCTTGGGATCAAGACACCGAAGCACAGAGCATTTGAGGAACAGATAGCTGAAAGCTTTAGCATCCAGAGGACTGGTTTTCCATCGATTCTGACATTGACTAACCCTGTAATAGGAAATGACTTAACCCACGCCTGTCTCTATTTCATCTTCTCTAGAACGGTTCTCTAGGTGTTTACCTCGCAATGTTGTGGGAATCAGGGAGCTGGGTCATACGAAGCCTGGCAAGTTAGAGGAATCAGATTTTCATGGCTTCTTCTACCGTCTCTCCTCTAACTTGTCCTATTTTTGTTCTGACTGCTTGGGAGAGTGATTAGTCATCACAATGATCAATAATATTTCATTGAGTGAAAACACTCCCGAAGAAAAGCTGGAGAGGTTTGAGGAAGCCTAGAAGATTCTGTGCAGGTGGTGGGACTTGAACAGGGCTCTGGTTGTTTAGAATTTAAATATTGTGTGGGAAGGGCTGGAGAGATGCCTTAGAGCACAGCTCCCAGCGCCCAGATGAAAAGCTGGTGTGAGCTCATGCGTGGTCTCCTTCCTGTAACCCCAGAAGGCTCTCTGGGGCCTGCAGGATGCCTGGAAAAGGTGGAAATGTTGGTTATTGTTTCTCGTGGCTGCAGGAGGTGAGAAAGATAGGAACGATCAGAAATTAGATCTGTAGGCCCCCAAATTAATTTATGTGTGTGTGTGTACGTGTGTGTGTGTATTGTTTGGTGTGTGTTGGGGGGTTCCTGTGGAGGCCCCAGAGGGTTGGATTCCCTGGGGCTGGAGTTACAGAAAGCTCTGAGCTCCCTGACGTGGGTCTTCTGGAAGAGCAGCCAGTGCTCTTAACCATGAGCAATCTCTCCAGCCCATTGTTTTGAATCTGACCCTAGAGGGCCATGTTCTTTTGAAGGCATCACATTGCCTAACTTTTTTTTTTCACGTTTTCCACGTTGTTGTGCTGAATCTGGTGGGGAAATTATCCCTACCATATTCATACAGTGTCCTTCGTAGTGGGTGGCTCTCTCCCGAATGCGGCTTACACAGTCAGTCTTTGTGCAATGTTCACTTTGATTCTGTTTGGACACCAAAGCATAGTCTCCCTCTAACTTATTTGATTATGATTACTGAGTTCAGTGTGCACCAGGTAGGAGATGAAGACACCTACCATTTTCGGAGGCCGTGCACCCTTTGGTGGCTGTGACGTAGAACACGTGTGTGTGTATGTGGGGGGGGGGGGTGATCCCTTTGTAGCTACTCCTGCAGAGGGAGAGGCGACTCCCACTGGGCGGTGGGTAGCCTCCTCCACCCTAACTGCTCTATGCCAAAGAGAATCTGGAGGTGGCAGGCCCTGCAGTGGCCAGGGGCCTGAAGCATCTGTCCTCTAATGGGTCAGGGTCAGCATCTTAGACCTGGATGCTACACGGGGAGAGAGAGCGGCAGGAACTGCACCCCTCTGTGCTGCTTCCACAGTCCTGACAGCAGCATGACGTCAGACAAGGTGTGGGAAACCGCGGGTGGGGTGCCGAAGGCACTGTGGCAGTCTGTGCAGGGCGCTGCTGCAGCTGCTCATTCACCCACTCCCGACACCCACATCCCCTCACTGACAGCCATGCATGCCCAGGCGGAACAACAGACAAAGGCACCGGGTCGCTCACAGTGCCCTCTGCACATGTTGTGGACCGGGAACCGTAGTGTCTCCTCCTTCCCTGCCCATCAGTAATAAGCCCACGAGCATGGCGAGGAGCAGGTGGGGTTGGAGGGAACAAGGTGGGGGGGACACCACCTCTTCGTTCCCGGCCCGACCTTGATCGCGGAGGGCAGGAGCCCCTCTCTGAGCCTCAGTGGTGGTGTCCTCCGCTCCCCTTCGTGTCCCGCCCCCCAATGCGCAAACCGAAGGGGCTTCTGTTTCAGTCACCGTGCACGCCGGGCCAAGTTAGGACTGTGAGGCCCCTCCCTCACAGCCACTGCGGCGAAACGTCTGTGGAGCCCTCAAGATGGGAATATGCAAAGGTTTCAGGCTTCCACCTATGCCCAGGTTGGGATAACTGCTCCCTTCTCCTGACGGCTCCTGGCTATGGTGTGCCGAGGTCACCGGGAGGTAAGGCGCGTTCTAGTTAACTTTTCTGTCTCCGTGATAAACACTATGGCCAAAATCGACTTAGGGAGGGTAAAGTTTATTTCATCTTCCAGGCCGCAGTCCGTGCTTGAGGAAAGCTAAGGCAGGAATCTGGAGCGGGAACTGAAGCAGGGACCGTGGAGGAACACTGCGTTCCTGTGTGCTTGCTCTGGGTTGCTTAGCTACTGTGTTTCTTACGCAACCTGTCCAGGGTGAGCACCATCCCTCCTGGGCTGGGCTCTCCCACATCAGTTAGCGATCAGGAGCAAACCCCACAGACATGCCCACAGGCCGATCCGATGGAGTCAACTCCTCAGCTGAGGTTCCCTCTTCCCAGGTGTGTCAGGATGACAACTGAAGCTATCTCCGACAGTGTGACAACCCTGTACAAAGCAACGCTATGGGGTTAGCTCTCACGCTAATTATCTAAATGGGCTGCAAGCCTGTGAGGATTCTGGAACTTTCCAGCGTTTAGTTTGCTGGGACTCTCATCACGATCAATGCTTTCTGCAAGGAGGATGTCTCATCCAGCATGGCACCACAGCGGCAAAGGGCATATATTCTGACTCTCTGCCGTGGTTCTGACTCCTGCGTGGTTCTTCTCTTCTGCTGATGCCCAGTGTTTCCATGGTTACCGGTCTCAAACTGTAGCTATTCTACCTGTTGGTCCTTTGAAGGGCGCTAGCTGGTTGGTCCCTATTTTCCCATCTCTGAAGACTTTGCTTTGGGTTCAGAACCAATGACTGCATTCATCACTACTAAGAAGCTAGCCGTCCTTCTATTTATCTTCCCACAGGCTAATATGGCTTCACGGAGCAAGAGCTATGAGAGCATTTTTCTTCTTCACACACACATTGATCAAGGAGAATTCTTAATAAGATAATTAGCCTTTGTAAATTGAAGTGGGAGAAAGAAAAATGTGTTTAATTTTTCATGGCCTCCGGGGAAGCGTTCCAGCCACTGCCGAAGCTTTCGTGTTCTGAAAGCTTGGACCACCTTCTAGAAAACCGTGTTTGCTCCCTAACGCCAACTCTGTGGGTGTTTCGTCTCTGCTGTCTTCCATTCGACTGTGACCTCTGACCTCTACAAGTACAGGAAACGGGAACTTCTTCTACCTGAGTCTTCAGGACTGATGGTGACCTGGCAGCACCTCAGAGGTTCTAGAAGCACCCTCCTCACCAGTCATTCCCATGATGCACTTCCTGTGAGTCAGCTGGGGGGGGGACGCCCAGCTCCAAGGCCCGCGCCTCTCATTTGAGGAGCCAGCAGAGGCAGGAAGGTCTCTCTCACCTTCCCCTCTCCTTCACCACTCAAGCAAGTCACTAAAGCCTTCTCCCCAGAGGCGCCTGTGACCAGAGAAAAAGACAAATCTTCAAAGACACGAAGGTGCCAAGACAAACCTGAACAAACCGCTTTACTCACCTCCCCTAGTTTGCCATCATTACACTGAACCCCATTTGTCCCACTACCACACCCCATCAAACTTAGAGAAAACACACAGGGTCCCATGGTGCCCTGGGGTCCCTTTGCTGAAGGCTCTCTCTCACAGCACTTATATGACAGAATCAAAGCTGATCATGTGATTTAATGCAGACGATGTCCTCTTATTTGTCAGAAGCCAGCTACGTACCAACAGAGACACCAACCCTTGGCAAATAAAAATGAACAAAAACAAAAGACAGCTGTTGAGTCTAGTGATAGAGAACTTCTTTACCTTCTGATGCTCTCTCTCATAGCCCCTTTGATTTGTTTTGATTCGATTCATCTTATATTTATAAAATACACTTGGTATATTTATTATATTTAGTATGACTCCTTACTGATTCTTTTTGTATCATTCTTGCATCAGATTTTCTATAAAGAGCATTTCTCTGCACAGATATGGCAAAAAAAAAAACTTGATAGAAGCTCTGGATGTTTATTGTTAACCCGCGGAGTTTTTAAGATTTATTTATTTATTATTACTTTGTGGGTGATTGTTTGCCCGCATGTGTGTATATGTACCTTGTGTGCACAGTGTCCACAGAGGCCAGAAGAGAGTGATAGATTCCCTAACACTGGGGTTACAGGTGCCTGTGAGCTGCCATGTGGGTGCTGGGAACTGAACCCGGGTCCTCCGGAAGAGCAGTCAGTGCTCTTAACCGCTGAACCATCTCTCCAGCTCCTATTATTAACTTGTAATAACTGTGGCTGCTGAGATTTCTTAAATATTAGGAAACCTTGTGTGTCACACTCTAAAAATCTACTTCCTCTTCTCTGGCCAACAGAATAAAATTTCTTCCTCGAAGACACACCAGGGATATGAATGAGAGAGAATCAGTTTCTCCTTCCTGCCTCCTGGGCATAAAATATTTAAGGGAAAGGATGAAAAGGAAAGGAAGGGCCCAGAACTCCACGGGTCTGAACAGTGGCATCGAGAAACACCTAGGGGGCCAGGCAGTGGTGGTGCACGCCTTTAATCCTAGCACTGCAGAGGCAGAGGCAGATGGATCTCTGTGAGTTCTAGACCAGCTTGGTCTACAGAGTGAGTTCCAGGACAGCCAGAGTTACAACAGAGAAGCTCTGTCTCAAAAAACTAAAAGAAAATGCAGAAGCACCTAGGGGACAAAGGAGCCCCAGATGCCGAGAGGCGGGGTCAGTGGACAGTGTACTTCCGCCACCCAAGAAGGCTAAAGCGATTTTGATTTAAATCAGTAGACCCTAGTGAATCCAGTTCACTGGAGAAATCCCAACACCCCACAGCTTACAGGAAGGGACCACATCCTTAGAAAGATAATAAAAGCTATTCAAATTAAAACATGCCTGGTGCTATGTTAGTCCCCAAGTCAGAAAGAGAGTATGTCAAAGATGAGCTAGTCTTGTCCTTTACAGCATCAACAGATCGTTAAAGCATGTGAATTTGGAGTTGCAGAGATGGCTCAGTGGCTAAGAGCTCTGGATATGCTAGCAGAGGATCTGGGTTCAGTTCCCAGCACCCACAGGCTCATAATTGTCTGTAACTCCAGTTCTGGGGGATCCAGTGCCCTCCCTGGCTTCTGTGGCTACTACATACATACATACATACATAAACATAGATAAAAAACCCATACACATAAAATAAAAGATTTTTTAAAGAAAAAGAACTTAGTCTTTTTTGGAAGAATGTAAATAAACTCCAACCATTTATAAAAACAAGTTGCAATTATATATCAAAATCAAGAGTCCTGTCAAATACATCGATCTTCCCATAAGCCTGTATTGCGGCTGTGGAACTAGATCTAAGGAAACGATCCAAACAGGAGAACAGCAGCATCGTTTGCACACGTTAAAATGGAGTGAGAGAGACACATTTTGAGACAACTGTTTGATGGCACGCATTTGCCTTGCTTGTCTGCCCGAACCCCACAGCAATTTCCAGACATTTAACAACAAACTGTGTCAACTCTGAAAAACTTACCACAAACAAGAAAAAAAATCTGAATAATTGCCAGACTATGCAGTACTAAGAAGAACAGGTCCACATATTCAGCAAGACCTGGGAAATGGGTAGACAGGACGCCCAAGGAGCCCTACCAAGGAGCTCTGGACAAGCCCCCAGTGGAAGAGAGAGGACAGTCTCTGCAGAGGTTTGTCAACGCCTGTGCAGCTGGACGTGCCTGTCTCTGAGATGTCTGTGTTCCAATGATTCCATGCCTAATTACACCTTCATCTGAAGCTCATCAAAGACATACACATGCAAGTAAGATACCCATGGTGCCGTGGGGCCGTGGTGCACCATTAAACAATCTTAAGTGCATATTTTATATTGCAGTTTTCAAATAAAAACATCCATTCACAGAACAAAGGCAGGAGGAATTTCAAAGGTTATTTATTATAATTTATGACATAATAAATCCCTATCCATGTAGCACTTTAAATACATAGAGAAACATGTGTTTCTGTGTAACCGATTTATTTGACAAGTTGATCAGCTCGGCTTTGTGTCTTCGTGGACCTGAAGTTTGTGGGAACGGAGGAAAAGTATTTTGGCTACAATGTTCCATTTCCCTCAAAGTTAAGAAAGCATTATTTATTCTAGAAAAGGCCTCAGTACCCCCTTACCTCTCAAAGACTGCCTTCTGGTATTTTCCCTCAAAGGAGCAGAGAAACAAAGTGAATGGGATTCTAGTGTGGGGCTATACAGTGGTCAACTGTTTCAACAAACAATTGTATTTCACTGTTTACACTAACTGGTGAAACCTTTAAACATAAGCTTCCCGGTGTGACTGATTAAAATGGAACCACACAAAACAAAACAAAACAAATCCAGTGATCTCCTCTGACTGTAACAGCGTGTAAAGTCTGAATTTCCCATTTCAAACTAAATTAGAGGCAAATTCTTCCTTCAGGGCCTGCGACTCTATCGAGATCAGACTTTTGTATGAAAAGCTGTAGAAAAAATTTTGGCTCACATCTTTGCTAAAAGAAATGTGTGTCTAACTTTCCATTCGACTTAACAATTTTGCTATTGACAAAAGGTTAAGCAAATTAGCATGTAAGATTTTATGACAGGAGGGCATCTATCAAATTTAGCCAGTAAAACAAGTACATTTTTAAAAATAATTTTAAAAAATATCTAAATGGTCGTGAGTCTTCCGATGGCAGGAATACACAACGCGCAGTCTTAATAAGTGTGTAATACATCGATGTCTGCGTAAATAAACACAGATATAGACTTTTGTTGACTTGACACAAACTTGCATCACCTCAAAAGGTGGGAGGGGAGCCTTAACCAAGGAATTGCCTTCATCAGATTGGCTTGTGGGCAAGTCTGCAGGACATTTTCTAGTCTGACAGGGGAGGCCCGAATCGCTGTGGGTGGTGCGGACTGCGGGCAGGTGGTTTTGAGCTAGATAGAAAACGGACCGAGCAAGCTACAGAAAGCAAGCCAGTGAGCAGCATATCCCCGTGGCCTCGGCTTCAGTTTCTGCCTTGAGTTCTTGCCTTGGCTTCCCTCAGGAAAGACTGTAACATGTAAGCCAAATGAACTGGGTTGCTTTTGATTAATCTTTTAGCACAGCAACAGAGAAACGACTTATAAAGGAGCTTGTTTAAGGCCGTCCTTCCTGTAACAGATTGAAGCAGAAAGTAGCTAAGCAGACATTTGTCGATTCTCATGATGTAAGCTTCCTGGAGAGAGTCGGCTAAAGGGTGAGACGATGCAATACGGTTTTCCCATGTTCTCCTGTCATTTGTACAACTACGTTCTTTCCAAGGCCCACGTGTGTGAACTTAGTAGCTTGACCGATGCCCAGAGTGTTCAACTACTGTAAAGACTGAAGACAAGCAATTTCCTCTGGAAAGATTCCAGTGCGGTCTCACCTCCATCCAGCTCTCTTATCTGTCTAAAATGTCCAAGACCCTGGGGGAAAATATACACACATATATATATATATATATATATATATACATATATACATATATAAAACATAGTCTTAGACCCTCCCAAGAAACCACAACTGACAGTCTCTGGATTCTCTGTGAGAGGATCAGTGGCCAAATTCAATCCTACCACAGCGGTCCAAGTTCCAGCTCCCGAGAAGCACAGTTAAGCAACTGTCCTTTGCAGTTGGCTTCCTTAACACTGCTTCGATTGTGCTCCGTGTTGGGGGAATAGAAAGTGAAAAACTGAGACAGATCGCTGGCTGGGCCTAACCCGTAGCCACTTCTAGCTAAGGTCAAACTGTTGGATGCTATTGTTCTCTAACTGTAAGTCTCAAGTACCCCGTATGTTGCTGCAATCTGGACATCGTATGTCAACACAAGCTACAGTGAATTGGACAGGTTTCTGCTGTCTTCTGGGCAGGGTGGTGGCTCACTGTGCTCAAGTCCTGGCCGTCTCTATGTGGTTCCAGTCTCCTTTAGAAAGGGTTCCAGTGGGTTGAGCTACAACCAGCATAATGGGTAGACACAGTTCCCCAATTTCAGCAGTTGGTTCTCTAATTTTGTTCCCCGGGATGCTGACCGAGCTGAGCTAATGGGTCCCATGTGTCCGTTTCCACAGTAGGTACACAATGAAAGTCAAGGAAGAGTGAAAACATGACTAGCACCACACCGAAGGCATTTTTCTCCACTTGTTATGCTGCAAATCCAGCACTTATGGGTTCTTTGAGTTATAAGGAAAGTCAAGCAAGCTGGTCGGTGACTTCTCAGTTGTAGCGGGTGTTGGGAACCCACCGGCCAGATCCACCTCTGCTGGGAGGAACTGACTTGCTTACAGTTAAGCAAAACTCCAGCAAATGAGCCACCTTTCTGGTGCCCGTAGATTCAGACCCATTAGGTGAGTCCAAGCACACTGACTCTCCACCTGGCCTGTGAGCTCTTTGCATTCCCCACTCGGGTGCTGGGGTCTGGCCACTCGAGGGCATTGCCAACAACTGCCCCCCCCACAACCTGGCACCAGTGTCTGCTTTGTTTCCCAAAACCTGCAGAAGTTTTGCCTCCTTTTCTCTGCAATAGGCGAGTGGTGCTTTGAGATCTTTTTCTTTGGAGCCTGTTTCTTTTCCAAACTCACAGTATATGATGATTCACTGACAAAAAAAAAACTATGTAAACTTTGATTTCCCTGAGATCTGAATTCAAACCGACAAGGATCCTGCCCAGACAGGAAGCTGCCAGCAGGAAAGGTAATGAGCAGGGAATATCATTCATCCCCATCTGCTCCACATGGAACTTAAAGACGCCACACCCATTTCTGATAACAAATTCTACATTGTCATATGGTGCTGGCCAGGCAGGATTCTGTCGGGAGCTGGAGCTCCCTTATCCTCCTTGCTCTTCAACTGATATTTAAAATAATGTTTGCTTTCAGTGTGTGGGTGTTTGCCTGCATGTACGTGTGTGTACTACATCTGGACAATGCCCCTGAGACCACAAAAATCCCCTGGAGCTGGAGTTACAGGTGATTGTCAGCTCCCAAATGAGTTCTGGGAACTGAACTCAGGTCTTTTGCAAGAGCAGCCGGTGCTCTTAACCACTGAGCCATCTCTCCAGCTCCCTTTTTGTGCTTTTAAATTAATGATGTTGACTAATTATAAGGGGATTTCTTTTAATTTTTTTTATTAAATATGTCTCATTAATTAATTATAAGGAATAAAAGAAAATTTTTTTCCTGTTAAGGACTTGAAATGTTAAAGGGATAAATTAAAAATTAATTAAGAATTAAAAAGTCAAGAATTAAAAATAGACTATTTCCTGAGAACTTTAAGACATGGAATTTATCAGTTTATTCACGGAGCAGCAAACAATTATGAATACTCGTATTAATTTATTAATTAAGCTCTTGGAGTTTGAGCCAGTTGTGTTATATGGTTTATTCATTTCAATGTGGACAAAACAAAAAATAAAGAAAAGGAAAGGGAAAGATAAGAAGAGGTGAACAGGGATGGAGACTAATAAAGGGAAAGCACCTCACATTCACTCAGCCAGCAGATATTTACCGCGGTGCTGCATGGACTCAGCATTGATCTAGAAGAAGGAAGAAGGTGGGAGAAAGAAAAAAGTCCAAGAAGACGAAAAAGCCCTATTTCTGACCCATAAGAGGTCAGGGGTCGAGTGTCATATGCCACAGCTATGGAGTGCCAGGTGGTTTATCACCTGAAGGTTGTTGCCACCAGCCTTCTATGCTTTATTGATCGAGAATACATGGTGCCTGAGTCTCCGCGGCACGCCCCTAGTCCCCTCCAATGCAATAATCCCAGAAATAAAATCACAGCGGAAGCAGCGGGAGCCTTCGCCAAACCCACACTCACACAGAGGACATTTGGCAAGAATCAGATGAACCAGAACCAGGAGGGTCAAACTTTGCCCGTGGGCTGGAGGTCTGCCAAAGCCCAGAGTGCTCCAATACGTTTCTCCGACAAGTATCCTGAAATGTGTGGTCACGTCCTGAGTTCACAGTGTGATGTGCTGAGAAGACATGAATTATAACCCCCAGAAAGGCCCGAAAACATGAGCGAGCAAACAAAGATGTGTGGCCTCTGCTCAGAGCACTGGAGAGTTTTCTGAAGCTCTGGCTTCCTTGTTACCGTGGCAACTGAGCTCAGCAAACTTATTCAGCATACAGACCTTTAAGCTAAAATGAAAATATGCGTGTGTGTGTGTGTGTGCACGTGTGTGTGCGTGTAGCTTTTCATGTTTCTTCAAATCCTATTTGCAGTTTATGAAATTATTTTATCAGAATTGCAAAACGCCGTATACGTAAAATATTTAAAGGCTTCGCTGCACCCCGAAATGTGGCTTTCACGATGTCTTAGGGCCAAATGCAATTCTGGACGAAGTCAGTCTTGGTTCACAATGCGAATCAATTGGCTTGAGAGACTCGTTGGGAAGAAAATTATTTTACAGATGCTGAGGTGGTGACTATTTCAATATTCTGTTACTTGTAAATTTGGGCTTTCGGCAAGACTTTCAGACAAGACAACTACAGGTGAAATCCTGCAATGTGCCATCTCTGTAATGAGATGAAAATCCGGCACTGGGTTCGGAAACACTACCGCGATTCCAGCATACGGGAGGCTGAAGCGCTCCAGTCGGAGGCCACCCCGACAGACATAGCGAGTCTTTTCAGAGGCAGCAAGCCCTCTCCTCTCTCAGGAGCACCTTCTGTAGCTCAGGGGGACTATACTTTCCAGTAATGCAACACCGAGAGATGAGAAAAGGGGCGGAAGCCCAACCAATGTGATTCGGCGTCTGCTTGACTGGACACAGAATGCAGAGAGCTGAACAGAGAGAGCAACGAGCAAAACTAACATAATGGGTCCCAGAAAGATTGTTCACAGGGCTGAATGCTACCAACAGGAGACAGACTCATCCATCGTAGGTCGACGCTTCAGCAACCCTTGCTCTTCTTAACTGATTCCTGATTTGCAGCCCTGCAACCCAAAAGGGAGGCTCTGCCGCCCTCTTCCTCTGGAGGAGTACATCTTAAGTGACACCAGTGTGGCTACCTGTCCGGCCCTAGACAGTCATCTCTTTGAATTATTTTATGTGATAAAAGAATACATTTTACTT
>JAMJFZ010001797.1:2137500-2205000 GCA_026225945.1 Cricetomys ansorgei
CCCACAGCACACACATGGACATAAGCACAGCACACACGTGCTCACACAAACACACACACGTGGTTACAAGCAAGAATAACCAATAAATTGTAATTTAAATCTTAAAAAACACATACAACTTTTAACGTCTAAAAAATGCCATATTTAAGGATAATTTCAAACAAGTATGTACAAGGTCCTCAGTACACTGTGGACCAGAATACCACGAGAGAAATTTAAAAGAGAAGATGAGTGGACACAAATGCCATGCCTGTCTGTCTGTCACTCAGAGGACCTTCCAACAGAACGAACCCTCCAATTGTTTACCCACAGATCCCACACTGCGGTAAGACTAACAGCAGACGTAGAAACTGAGCTTGTCTTGTGGAAATGCAAACAGCCCAGCCATCCAAGCAGCTTTGCTCAGGGCCGTGGAGCAGATGATTTAAAGACTTATCATGAAGCTACAGTGATAAACACAATGTAATATCGGCAGAACAGTAGATGACACGTCAATAAAACATATCACAAAGTCAGGAGATAGACTTGCACACATGCACACTCAATCGATTTTGTAGCAAAGCTTTCAGGATAATTCAATAAGGCAGCGAACCTTTTCAACAACGGGTGCTGGAGAGACCAGATAGCCAGATGCAGATTAGCCTTGACGTATCTTGCCAAAAACAAAAGAAAATGCAAAACTGATCAATATGCAAATATGCACTTAGTTGTATTTAATCTATAATTCAATAAAGTTGTTAAAATGTATATATAAGCCTCATTATTGTAAAGAACATATGTTTCCTATATTCAATATATTAAAAGAAACGGTCAGAACTTGTAGGGCTGCAGAGATCGTTCTGCAGAGACCTGAATTCAGGTCCTTACCTACTTAACACACACAAAGTCTATGGGGGAGAAAGAAAAATTCAGAATTTCTCAGTTGTCACAAGGCAGGAAGTATTATCAGAAGCCTTATTTAAAGTTTTAGAGCACTGGAGGTATCCTGGCTATACAGAGCTACGATCGAGCTACTGTTGAAGGAGTATTTATTGTGTGTGATTAGCACACACCGGCTCCATTTGGGCACAAGCAAGAAAATGAGTTGAGGAAAGAACACTTGGAATACCATGTGTTAAAGAGAGAGTCCCGTGAGGGCGGAGAGAGCACTCAGCGGTTAAGAGCACTGGCTGCTCTTCCAGAGGACCCAGATTCTATTGCCAGCACCCACGTGGCAGCTCACAACTGTCTGTAACTCCAGCACCAGGGGATCCAACACCCTCACACAGAAATATGTTCAGGAAAACACCAATGTGCACAGGAAACAATTTTATGCTAAAATTGAAGTAGCTTCTGCAACGGGGTGTTACACGTTTGAAAGCTAGCATTTTTAGACATAGATAACTAACAAACCAAGAGCAAAAACGTGAAATGTTAAAACTGCAGTGTGTTTTCAGGTCCTGGTACCCTGAGAGGAGCTGACAGCTGGCCGGAGCCTGGACTCCTCCATCCATCACAGCTTGTCTCCCAGCACATGCGTGTAAAAGCAGGTTCTCTAGCACTTTGCTTTATGGGTCCCCTGAGCTCCGAGGAGGACCAGAACCAGGAGGGAGCATGGACTTGTGTTTTGACTCGGGCAAAAGGCAATATATGACACAGGGAGCTTAGTGGCCGTCTTCAGACTGAGCTGGCCACCTCCCGAGGTCTGGATTTTATGATCTTATAAAAAGGAAAGGCCAATATGATGAATTAAAAAAGAACATATATATACATATATATATAATGCTTTGCTGTGGCTGTTCACTTCAAACCAAAGGTCATTACCTCACAATACCCACGTTGGGACGCTGTAGGCACATTCATCCAGTGTAAACTCAGCCCCGGCTTGAAGTTTTAAACAGCCGTCTAGTAAAACTGTAATTTATTTTGTTACCTGAAGCTTTGAAATGAGTCACCCGGAGACTGTAAAACGTGTGCATCAGGAAACAGTGGCTGTTGACCAAGTGCACAGTAACGGGGTGCATAATTCCAAAGGAGAAAGAATTTGCTTTTTCAGCAGTCCTTTTGTGAATAACGAAAGGAATGCTAGCTCTGGGATAATTCCTGAATAATTTGTTTCCAGAAATTTGGGCATAACATATCCTAGCGTGGCTATTATGAGAAAAGAAACTTCTGAGTCTCGTGATAGTCCTGCTTTCTGAGAAATGTTCACAACGGCTTCTGCGGCCTGCCCCAGTTTTCATTCACATCAGCAAAAGACACACGTCCCTCCAGCCACACGCTTGTCAGCCTTTGCTGTCATCTATTTCCCTAGTAACAGTCTCCTTGACTGTGGGTACACGGGATCTTAATGAAGTTTTGATTTGGTATTGAATCTTTTTCATATATGTATCCAACACCCATACTTCATTCTACCACTTACTGATTCGATTCTGGGCTTTCCTTTCTTATTTTTTATGTATTCTGGAAGTTATTCCTCTGTCAGATGTAAAGCAGGAAAAAAAAAACCATCATCATGATGTATGCTGATTTCTCACTTGCCGTTGAGTCGATTTTTAACTTAATGAAATCCCTCTTATCAAAAGAAGAAGAAAATGTCTATGAGGACAATTAGCTTCTTATGTTGACTTCTCTCCCATACGCCTGGCACCCGGTAGTTACCGTTCTCAGCGCTGTGATAAAATGCCGGACAGAAGCAACTGAGGGAAGGAAAACTGATTCTGGCTCACGGCTTCGGGGCACAGACCATCACAGCAGAGAAAGCATGGCGGCAGAAGCGTGGGGCCGCTGATCTCATTGTACGCACGTCGAGACCGTTGAGAAAAATGAATGCTGGTGCTCAGACCTCTTTTCCCTTTTTATGGTTTGGGACCGCAGCCCATGGGATGGACACACACAACATTCAGGACTGCCTCAGTTAAACCTTTCTGGAAATACTGTCACACACATACCCAGAGCTTTGCCTCCTGGAAGATTCTAAATCCAATCAAATCAGCGATGAGGACTGGTGAGCACTAGCCCCCTCCCCACCCTTGTTAAGGTGACAACCAAACCTTCCACTTTAAATCCCCGTGTTCTACCTTTGGACCTCAAGTGTTCGTGGCTGTCTCATAATGCAAAAATGCATTTAGTTCAACTTCAAGAAGTCCCCATAGTCTTCATCAGTCCCGATACTGTAAAAAAAAAAAATTCAAAAAGTATCTTCTATAATCAAAACAAAGGGCTTATGACTGTGATCCTTTATAGAATCACACAGGTCACTTCCCAGATACAATGGGTCACAGTAAATGCCCTTATCCTTAAAGGAGTGAGCAGGGATGTCAAGGAAAGGTATGATCAAAGCAATATCAAAACCCATCAGGAAAAACACCAAACCCTCCCACTCCATGTCCAGCATCACCAGTCTATGGCAACGTCGTATGGGCTCCAACTGCCCTGGGCAGCCCTGCCCCCACCTGCACCCCCAGTTCTGCATGCAGCACATGCAGGCTGACTCCTGTACTCACTCAACTCTGTGTCTGCAGCTTTCCTTGGAGGATGTCCTGTGGTTCTGGCATCTCCAACATCTTGGGCGTCTCCATTTCAATCTGAGCTTTATCTTCACAGCTTTATGCAATGGCTTCTCGGGGAATATGGCTCGCTTACACATCCCCTGGATACAGTGGCTTTTTGTTACCTTGGTGTAAGCCTCCGTGACTGTATAACGCTTGTATTTTGCGTTGTTTAAGTACATGGACAACCCTGGCAGGTTCTGGTCCCTTCCTGCCACATCTGTCACAGCCTCTGCATCCAGTGGTTGTCAATCTCAATTGTCAATCGGATGAGACCGAGAGTCACCTGGGAGTGGAACCTCTGCGCGTGCATGTAAGAGATTATTTGGTTAGGTTAATTGAGGTAGGAAAACCTGCCCACCGTAGGCAGGACCATTCCCTGGGGTGGGACCCCGGATTGTAGAAAAAGGACAATGTGATCAGAACACAAACTCTCGTTCTACCTCTTGACCATGGATGCAGTGTGGCCAGCCACCTCACGCCCCTGCTGCCACGACCGACTGTACCCCAAAATCCCCTTTTCCCTACAGCTGTTTCCGTCAGACATTTTGTCACAACAACAGGAAAAGAAGCACATGGCTGAACCTCCTTTTTATCGGGGAGCTCCTTCTGTGAGCTCCCCAGTCCAGTCTGTCCTGTCAGATCACAAGGCGGAGCCTTGATGGCATCTCTCCCATTGTCCCAGCACAAAAATGCAAGGCTGCCTCTTAACAGCGCCGATCTCATTAACAGCACAGCTTCTTTCTCTGCAACCTCCTTGTGGGTGACTTTCACTCCTGACCACTCCTCACGAGCGTATTCTCTGTCTGTCTGTCTGTCTGTCTGTGTGTGTCTCTCTGCGTGTCTGTCTGACTTTCTCTGTCTCTCTCCGTGTCTCTGTTTCTGTATTTGCCTCTTTCTTTCTCTGTCCCTACCCTTCCCTGATGAGAGCAGCGATCACTAACTACACCACAACCTCAATGGCCCGAAATTTTCTCCACCAAACAGACTAGTCTATTGCTTTCGAATTCAACCTCGTTCAGATTCTCAGGACACAGGCAAAGCATAGCCAGGTTCCCACAAAACGAACAGCTAACACAATGGCCTCTAGTTCAGTTCCCAACTGAGTCCCTGTTTCCCCTCAAACGTTAGCATCACAGTTGCTGCTGTCCGTATTTCCGCTGGCATTCTGGTCTTCCTAAGTTCATCATCGTCAAGCCCCGCCTACAGCCTTCTAGGGTTCTTGTAGCCCAGATCCACAAGCTTCACTGTTCCTCCACAAGCTGGTCTGGAGGGTTCTAGAACCACACATGTCATACTTACTTCTCGTAGCAGCCCCCTTCCTCACTGCCAAGTTTCTGAATTACTTCTCTCGTTGCTATAACAAAGTACCCGACAAAACCAAGGTAAGGAAAGAGAGGTTCCTCCTGGCTCCCAGTTTGAGGGGACAACCCATCGCGGCAGGAAAGGCATGGTAAATGAAGTAAGAGGCTGCTGCTCACATTGGCTCCTCCTCGGTTAGGAAGCAGAGACAGAGAGGTGAGTGCTGATCCTCCACTCGCTTTCTCCCCTCCGTCAGCCCTGGACCTGGCACGGTGCCACCCACACTCAGGCTGGGTCTTCCTCAGTTAAACCATCTAGAAACGTCCTCACAAACACACCAGAGACTTTCCTCCTGTGTGACTCTAACGCCACTCAAGCTATCTATGAAGATCGGCCACCACGTGGCACACGCTCCCAGGCAAGGCGATTGGCTATGCTCCCTGAGATGCTAAGGATGGGTTAGACACATGATCTCCAGATATGCACAGCTGCCAGGTTTGTTACGGAAGCCACACCACGGTGGCATCAAATCCTTAGCGGCTTTAGGGCAGCAAGCATGTCTGCCTTGCTCACGACTTGTCCCCTGTAACTTTGGCGTGTATTGTGTTTCAAGCTCAGGAATGTTCCATGTGTATGTCTTGAGACACTGCGAGGAGAGTTACTTCTTAATCTTCAGAAGTCAGTGAAGATGGATGGAACTCAGGGCTCATCTATTAGCCCACCCAACTCAAACGAATGGCTCCTTTAGAGATTCCACTAAAGGCCCTGTCTGGACCCTTCAATTTGATTCCTTTTAATGTAACTTGAGCTTAACTTGATTTAGACTTTCTTTAAAAGATAGCTGTAGGGGCTGGAGAGGGGGCTCAGTGGTTAAGAGAACACATGGCTCCTCCAGAGGACTCAAGTTTGATTCCCAGCACCCACGTTGGGTGGCGCAGGACTACCTGTAATTTCGGCTCCAGAGGATTCACTGCCCTCTTCTGGCCTCCCCAGGTACCTGCTCCTACATGCACAGACAATATACACGTAATCCAGAAATAAATCTTAATAAAGACAGTTCTAAGTCTGGCAGTGGTGGCGCACGCCTTTAATCCCAGAACTCTGAAGGCAGAGGTAGGAGGATCTCTGTGAGTTTGGGGCCAGCCTGGTTTACAGAGTGAGTTCCAAGACAGCCAGAGTTACACAAAGAAACTTGTCTGGAGAAATCAAAAAAACAAAACAAAAACAATTCTAGGCATACAATATTTAGTTCCCTGTTACTTTCTCTCAGAACTTGGAATATTGCCGTTTATTCTGACGTCTGATGCTGCTGCTGACAAGCCTGAATTCATTAGACTTTGCACTTTCTAGACATCTATTTTTTAAGAAAGCCATAATTTTAAAACCAAATGTCTGTGGGTGTGCATATGTTTATTTGACCTACCTAGTTGTTTGCACGTTCACAAATACTTGCATTTTATTAATCACTACCCTCTCCCACATTATATCTTCTCTGCTTTTATTTTCCCTTAGGCACTTTCATTAGCTATCTATTGAAATTTCACATTTCTTTCCTACAAACTGCATGGTCTCTTGATTGAGATCTTAAGTCTCCGAAATATATTTTTCATTTCCTAACATCTCTTTGGTTCTTTTTAAAAGATTTACTTATTTTTATTTTTTGTGTCTGAGTGTTTGCCTGCATGTATGTCTGTGCACCATGTGTGTGCAGTACCCACAGTGGTCAGAAGAGGGAGTAGGATCCCCTAGAATTGCAATAAAGGTAGTTGTGAGCTGCCATGTGGGTTCTAGGAATTGAACCTGGATGGTCTGGAAAAGCAGCCAGTGTTCTTAACTGCTGAGCCATCTCTTCAGACTGTGGTACTTTGGGATGGTTGGTAACTTCTTACTCTTCCTGTGATTTCATCTATGCCCCCTTTTAAGGCATTTCATATTCCAAAACTTATCATCTCAATAACTGAATCATTTAGGGCTCATTCCTATTATTTTTGTTCCTGTGGATTCTTACCCATGTGTATTTAATTGACCTTTGATTATGAGCTAGTATTTGGCAACATTAATCTGGGTAAAATGTGGGAGTCTAACTTGAGAGTGTTTTCCCAGGGAGTTGATGCACTGGTCTCCACCTTTCAGAGTCTTCATCTGATGCCCCAAAGGGACTGTGGGTCAGCTCTCAGAACCTGCCAGCAACTTGCGGGCTAGAAGATACAATTCAAGCCCTCACGTGACTTATCAGAGGGCCTCGCCTTTTACATTTGTTCACTGTGCTCTGTTAACATTCCAAAAATTTTTTTCTCTTTCATTCCTTTAGACTTAATTTTCTTGTCTTGAAGTCTCCAGAAAGGCAGTCCAGTTTGCTTAATGTAGACCCTGTTATCTTGAAGTACAAAGGCCTTTTAGAACACCGAATCTACCGTTCCACCAGCAGCGGATGTCTGGGTAGCAGTTGGCTCTATGCTCCTGTTACTTTTGGCTGTGTTTGCCAAAAGTCACAATTCTAGATAGATGGAACATGACTTAAATTATTTTGGATTTAGGACATCACAATGATGTTTAGGACATCAGATCTTCTTGACTATACAAGGCCTGGGTGACTTGTTTGCTTACGTAATGGACACAAAGGGCTGGTGGGAGTGTGTGATTCCCCATTTCTTCAGCCAGAGAGGAATCAACAAGTCTGTGGTCACTTCTGAGAGGGTTATATAAAATGTCAGTTTTACTGACTGATGGAGTAATTCATGACCCCACGTGGAAAAGCTTATATATTATATAATTATAATTATATAATTATAATCACAGATACTATGCTTCTACCACAGAATCATTAAGATTTTTCCCGAAACAATTTATGTTCAATAAATTACCCAGGTGAACACTGCCAATGTTGACTTGCTACTGTAAGCTTGGGGTCTCTAGGTTTTGTTATTGTATCAATTCAACTTTTTGAGAAAAAGTCTTATCTCTTTATGTAATTATGCATGGGATATCAGGATGCCCTTCGCCTTACAAATGGAAAGTGATATTAAACTGGTAATGAATCAGATTTGTGAATAAAAGGCAGTAGAAGTGTTTCCATGTCTTAGGTACTGTGGGAGTGCTATGGTTTGAACAAGAATGGCCCCATAAGCTCGTACATTCTAATGCTTAGTCACCAGGGAGTGGAACTGTTTGAAAGCCCATGGTAGGTTCAGCAGACATACATACACACACACACACACACACATACACACACACACACACACACACACATACACACACATACATACATGCACACACACATACACACAAACACACACACATACATACATACATGCACACACACATACACACATACATACACATACACACACATACACACACATACACACACACACACATACACACACACACATACATACATACACACACACACACATACATACATACACACACACACATACACATACATACATACACACACACACACACACACACACACACACATACACTAAGCACCATGCATGCTGCCATGATGATAATAGACTAATCCTCAGAAACTGTAAGCAATTCCCAATTAAATGCTTTCTTTGCCTTGGTCATGGTGTCTGTTTACAGCAGAAGAACACAGACTAAGACAGGGAGTGTACTTAAATGTCTTGACTGAAAACACAGTTTGGTTAAGGGACTACTGTAGCCGATCAACCATGAAGCTATCATGCAGTTCTGAAACGATATTCAAATCAAAGTTCTCCAAGCTTAGGTAGGTAAGTTATATTCTTGATTTTAAATTTTTATTTTTAGCTCATGGAGGTGGGAGATTGGGTGGAAAGAATTTATTTACCACTAACCATGTGGAAAGATGTCTTCTATTTTTAAAATTTTGTTTTTGTTTGATTTTAGATGTTTTTATTTTATCTGTGTAAGTATTTTTCCTACATGTGTGAATGTGCGCCATGTGTGTGCCCAGTGCCCGCAGAGGTTAGAGAGAGTATGAGACCCCCTGGAACTGGAGTTACAGACAGTTGTGAGCCACCGCTCGGGTGCTAGGAACCAAACCCAGGCCCTCTGTGAGAGCAGCCAGTGCACTTAACTACTGAACCATCTCTCCAGGCTGAAAAGTTATTTTCTTAAAATGACAGAACCTTTCATGGTTTCGGGCTCTCGATAACGAACATTTGGACTGTGTAGAACTAACTCCTCGTTAACACACACAGGAGAAAAGCAGCCTGCCTGACTGCAATGCATGCTAAGTCATGCATTTACACGAAATCTTGTAGTATTACTATCAAAAAGTGCAGACACACTACTGATGGGAGATTGTTACAGTAAAAAAATGAGTTGATTCAAGTAAAGATCAATAAAGTATGTGTGTCCTCTGAACCAATCTGCCAAGCCTTCCACCCCAGCTCTGCACCCCCTGGACTCGCTCTGCCTTTAAGGACAGACTGAATTGACATATATGTTGTATCCCTGTGTGCATTTTAACCTCTCCAGTTGCAGGTCAGAACGCTAGACAGGCACCCACGATGCAACGAAGATACGTGCATTAACTGCTTAAATGCTTGAGCTTTCTGCTTCCACACGTCAGCAATGAGCTGAAGGCGTTCTTAATTACTATTTATAATTACTGAATTCTGAATCTTCCTGTGCTAACATTTCAGAGATTAATTTTGAGCAGCCGATAAAAAGAGATGAAGCGGTTTTGCAATATTAAGCTTAGGCTCAATATTAATGCAAAATTGTAAGCAAAATTCTTTGAAGTCTTGACGCTTTTCTCTTTCTCCAAAGATACAGTTTTGTTTTTGTGTTTTTTTTTTTTTTTTTTTTTTTTTTTGCGTGTGGAAAATATATTTAAACTTCAAATAGCCTTGTGGAAGCCGATTAATGGCACTTAATTACATTTTTAAATTTATGCTTTAATTTTTAACACCAGATCTTAGCATCCATCATCCCAGCAGATTACAAATGCAAGGTGCTCTAATTAACAAAGTGTTTTTTTTTTCCCAGTGACAGAGTTTTGTTTTATTTTATCTGAAAAGACCTCAAGCCTAGTGAACAACAACAAACGAGTTTTTTTTAAACATAAGAAAAGACCCTTCCCACATTTCTTTTCCTGCTTGACTCCTCTGTTGCTTTTTTCCTTTGAAAACCGGAAGAGGCTGATCTCAGAGAGTGTTGAAAGGAATTCACTCCACTTTTTAAAAGGCAGAAGAACTAACTTCATTGTGTGATAAATAAAACATGTTGTATCTCAAATTCTCTTTGACTTCGTATTCTGTCAAAGTAGAAGGAAAGACAGAGCAAGGCCAGCCCCACCTGACCACAGCCTGTCATTGCAAGCAGGGGTTCACATCGGGCAGTGTTTCCTTCAGCCCCAAACCCTCGCTCTCCCGGGCACTGCAAGCCCTTCTGCAGAGACAGTTCCCAGTTAGTAAAAAATAAAAATCTATACTCTGGCAAGGAAAGCCCCCTTGTCTTTTTGGAACATTCTTTAGGATTACACCAGGATCAGCTGAAGTCCTTACCATAGCTCACACAAAAGCGCCCTGTTTAAAAAGCTGCCTTTGGGGTGTGCTCACATGAGAGAGAAGACGCCATGGCCTTGGGTAGATGTGCGCCCCAGGAGTGAATACAAGGGGGAGCGTTCTGTGCTTGGAAAGGCCACTGTGGTTACGGGGAGAGTGAGTACAGTCCAAGGTATCGGGGGAATATCTCACCTGTGAAGGCGAGGCCGCAACTCTGAACTCTTCCCATCTCCCAATGTCATTTGAAAACATCTCAGTGTGGTCCCCCGTGTCCTGCATGCGTGTGTCAGTGAGGAGGTTTTCCTCAGCTTCTAGGGAGTTTCCCGGCCGGTTCGTGGTGGATCTACATTCCTTCATGATTTAGAGTGTGTACATATGTTTAGATATAGAATGGGTGCAAGT
Source organism: Cricetomys ansorgei (assembly GCA_026225945.1). NCBI lineage: Eukaryota > Metazoa > Chordata > Mammalia > Rodentia > Nesomyidae > Cricetomys > Cricetomys ansorgei. The sequence continues at coordinate 2,148,239 of JAMJFZ010001797.1, forward strand.
TGCTCCAGGTGCTCAAAAGCAAAGCATCAAGCTATGAAAGTGTTGCTTGTCAAATAAGGGCTACAGTACAATTTATTTACGTCCCCCTTCTTCTATAACGAATGCAATGGCTGGGAACACAGCTCTACACCTAAAACAAAAGGAAACAAACAAAATCAAAGAACAGAAAGAGAAAAAAAGCAGGCTCTCCAGTGACAAGCGTCAGTGTCCCTTCGTGCCAGGGAGGTTTCAGCTGAGCATGCTCAGATACATGGGAGGTTCCAGGCTCACTCCATCAGAACTCCTTCCGAGGAGCAAGGAGGACACGTCTAAGAACTCAACTGCTGCGAATCGACAGCTCCCTTCTCTGACACTGGATCCCTCAGGAGCTCGGCTTGATGGCGATGTGGCTCCTACTCCCTGCCATAGTTCTCACGGAGGTCAAAGGTAAGCCTGCCGCTTTCTCCCTACAAAGGACTCTGATTCCCAAAGATCAGAAAATCGTTAGGTAGTCCTGTGATGTTCAGAACCGATTCGAGGCAGTGCTGGGAAACAGACATCACTGTGTGTGTCCCACTGACATGATCGTTAATCGCTTGCCTGCCTAGCGATTTCCGAATGCAGCATATCTTCCCCAGAAACTTGACTTTTTAGTGTTGTGGGAGCTAAAGATGAGCCATATTTTAAAAATCAATGTAGGCACTGCAGTTATAGCATGGAAAAGTGTTTTTCGGTGTTTCCTTCTGAGAGTGAGGTAAATTCATAAACTAAGAGATGGTTTTGTGTAAATCCAACCTGTTAGAATATGCCCATAAAAATGCATGTCATTAATTGTTAGTGGTTGGGGTTTAGTTGTTGCTGTTTTGTCTTTGTCTAATCTAAACGGGGGACCGACTGCAAACCACAGGCAAATAAAAAGAAAGTTTCTTTCACCAAGAATCCACCTATGTGAAGCAGAGTTATTAAAATACAGAAGTGTATGTTTTTATGCAACTTTCTTTCCTGCTCTGAGATTTGGAAAGTGGATTAAAGTCCCCGTAAGTGATTTCCATGCTTTTAGAGCCGATGAACAACTAAACTGTTTCGAGTTTAAGTAAAAACCTAATTTTGCCACAAGTTTATATGCTTAACGTCTCTCCCAAAATACGTGAATTCATTATTGCTTTGGTTCAAAATGTATTCAGTTAGTTCGTAGGCTTGCTTTAAAACTTTTGAGAATCAATATTAGAATTTGAGCTTATCATTAGCCCCTGAAAATTTTCCGTTTAGAATTCTTACTACTCAATTTAATTAAATAGTTCCAAATGAATAATTTTCATCTTTAAGTCAAATGTAATGCTTATGAGCACAAATTTAATTCCCAAGCACAAAATGCAGCATTTAAGAACAACTATTAAAAGATTCTTAAATATTTAGATTTTATTTTGAACCTGTAATGATACTGAAACTTTGTTTCACGTTGTATATAAAGGGTCTTACCCCGGTATAGTCATCGTAGATTTGGGTTTTAACTTCTCTTACATGGAAATCTGTTCTCTAAAGAGAAACAATAAATTCATCTTTCAAGATACCACCATTTTAGAAACAGGGGGCTGGTTTGATTTAAGATTCGGGAGCCCGTGTTCTGTCTCTGTTCATAATGTTCAGAATACTTTGGAGGACTCTAAGAACAAGCAGTTTAAAGGAAGGTCCTTGGACTCTTTAAAGCCCTTGGTGCTCAGAACTGTAGCTAGCACTCACCAGCTCACTCATTTTAATGCACTTGAGTGTGCTTGCACTAACTTTTCTGATTCAAAAATTGCTCTAACGCTACAGATTTCATATAAGGAATAGGTTCCAAAAAGTGAAGAGAACGAAAAAAGAGAGAGAGGAAATTGAAAAAAGATCATTTTGGATTTTTTTTTCTAAGTGCCTAATTTCAGATTTATACCTCAAACCTAGTAAATGTTTATTGTAATTACAAGCCTCTGCAAAATTTTATTTTCTAGGATTCCATTACTTTCCCTCATTTAAACCTTTGTACTTAAAATGACTCACTTTGGAAGTGACACATGTTAATCAATACTGACATCTTATAGAATCACAATTATTTGCTTTGCAACTGCTAAAGGTTTTGTATTTTCTCATACAATCCTTGACAGTTAAAATAGTAAGGTTATTTGTCATAACCAAACAAAGGTCACTAAATTTTTTTTCAGAATGAAAAATTGCTTCCTAAAGTTAACTTTGTGATCTCTTTTCAGGACAGTTTAAACCAGATGACTTTTTTCTTTCTTTGGTTCACAGTCCCTTGAGTGCTTAAGAAGTAAATGATATTTACTGCCTTAATACATTAGCCAGCAACTGCAGCCAACACCTCCGGACATCTGTCCTGTCTGCACTTTATCATTAATTAATTCATGGCTAACCTGCCCCAAACTGCCTTAAAACGGTCTTTACTGGATGAATAGGGACAATGTTACAAACTCAAACAGTGCACCTATGTAGAAAATTAAAGTACCAAATATGGAGGACGGTACTTGATAACTACCAACTACTATGTCCTCAAAGCACTTTCGCTACTCTTCAAAAAAACGTGATCAGTGCTCAGCCTGGAGCCCCGTTTTTGCAGTGAGCGGTGTTTGAGTGACCCCTAGTGGTCAAGTGCAGCTGAGGCCTTGAAGGGTGCTTTCCAACCCAGGGTGGCTTAGTTAACTTCACCACCACAACTGCAGAAAAGCTTCCCCAACTATATTTTAATTTCCCACAATTGCATCCATGCCGTGCCTCGCGGTGGAAATCAATTGTACTCCAATCCAATCCTCTTGAAATTCTTTTCTGGCCAGTAATGGGAAAATGAGTTTGCCTGCTTGAGGCAAAAACAGAGCCTGCTTGGGGTGGCTAAATGGGGACTCCAGAGTCAAGGCGTTTTCAGGGGTGCAACCTCCAGAGTTCCTAGCGCAGCACACCCTCTGCGGGCGCTCCCTCACCGCGTCACCTGTAGAAAAGACTCTGAGACAGAAAACCGGGACACCGCAAGCAAGCTAACACTGAAATGCTGCATGCTTTTTGAATCCTGAAAAACGCTGTCTCAGATAAAATTCAAGCAATAATGAATTATTGGGGGTAAAATAGTTACTGAAAAATAATTCATAAAGCTTTTAGAATGAGCCAGGGTCTCTGAAACTCATGCTCTACTTAGTAAATGTGTAACTTGCTAATTAAGCAGAATTGATGTATTTGTTTTACCCAAGAAGTACTAGCAGAGGTGCGGGGATAATTATGTGGAAATAAAAATTTTTTTTTTCTGTACATTTCATTTACAGCGCTTTAATTTCTAACTGCCGTGCCTCCGGGTGAGAAGGAGACCTTGGAGGGTTTTGTATGTAGAAAAAATGTCTTTTAAAAATTGATTTAGTGTTCACACGATAAATAGGTTTTTGAAAGGTTGATACTAGGAAGAAGTTGTAGCTAAGAAATTAGCCGTGCTGGGAAGGAAAGGACACAGTGTGTGGACTCCAGGGTGCACCGATCAGAGCTGGATAATCTGAATTGCCCGGTCACGTGCTGGGGGGTGTGTGGGAACCTATCGTCCGCACAGAGAGAAAAACAATACACATTAATTCTCCAGTGTAGAAGTTAAAAAGATCTACTTGAATGCAGAATGATGGTTGCAATAGCCCGAGGAGACATGAGGAAGGTGACAGACGTCACCGGGACAGAAGAGACTCGTCCTGCTGTCCACAGCAGGGCCGTGGCTCGGGTCACCCTGACCATCAGGTACTCGGAGCCGCAGCTGCGAGGGTTCAGCTCCTGTGTATTTCCCTGCTGCACATCTCTGCCCCTCTTCCTACCACGTCTCCATTCCAAGCAGCTCTCTGCTGTCTTCCAGGTCCCTTCTTCAGAAACCCTCCTGGTTTTTCCACGTCTGTGCTCCCAGCTCCCTTGTTGCACCAGCCTCTCTCCCTCAGCTCTCTGCCCACCGCAGCCGGTTCTAACCACCCCCCCCGGGGGTTCTTCATCGTGGTTGTACACGTCTCAAGCTGTTTCCACAAGGGGATCCCTCTACCTTTCAGCACGACCCTTCTTCAAATAGTCCTCATCTCTCATCGCTTCATCTTTGCAGGGCTTCCTCCCCAAAGGCTTTCTGTGACTTTCTGCTTCCTGTTAGCCCCACTTCCCCTCTGGCGTTTGTGGCTGTCCGCCCTTCTTCCCCTAGTCAACAATCATCACTAAGATAGTGTGGGCTAAGCCTGCTGGGGCACGGAACCCAAACAGAGCCGATCGATTATTATATCTTAGGCCTTAATACTTCGGTACCAACATGCTCTCTCCTTAAGGTCCGTAGAGATTTGTCCACGATTTTGAAATATAGGAAGCTCTGAAAGCGAAGTTTGATCATGTTAATCTACAAATTTAGTCTAAGTCAATCGGGGACAATTTAGAATCCTTCTTTATACATGCGTTAATTTGTGCTATGGAAAGTTCATTCGCTTGGCAACAAAATTTTGTTTTAAGCAGCAGGAAATAGTATGCAATCGTTCACTTTCAAAAATTAGTACGTAAGTGTGTGTGTGTGTGTGTGTGTGTGTGCCCGTGTGCGTACATTGGAGCTGGAGAGATGGCTCATCCGTTAAGAGCACTGGCTGCTCTTGCAGAGGACCTGGGTTCAGTTTCCAACACCCACATGGTGGCTCGCAACCATGTTAACTCCAGTTCCAGCGGATCTGACGCCCTCTTCTGGCAGTGTTGGGTGCTGCATCCGTTTTGCCTGAATGGGTGTGTGCGCACCACGTCTGAGGTCCCATGGACCTCTGCAAGAGCAGCAGTGCTCTTGGTTGTGATTGCCAAGTTTGTGCTGCATCGAGAAGGAAACGTAAGAGAGAGCACAGAGCAGAGCTAGAAAGCCACTGCGTGAAGAGCCGCCCCCGCGGAGAGAGACCGGGTAGCACTCTGCCATGGGGACTGTTTCAGGGTGGGCAGATCAACGTGAAGTCACAGTCCTGATGCTTACTCGGCTCTTGCCATACCAAATAACCTCAGTATCCACAGCATTGACGCCATCACTGAGGTTCTGAGAACTACCAGAGACGACGTTTACCAAACAGATCCTGAGTGCCAGCCAGAGCCAGAAGAAGGGGTGGGTGCGGGAGAGGTCTGAGATGTTGCAGAGTAAAGGAGCTCCTGGGTGGTTCGGCCGCGTGTGTCCCACAGATCACCCTTCTAATGTGTGTGACCGGGCCAGAACATGGTGCTTGAAACATTTTAATTAATTTTATTTATTTATTTTCTGTGTACGGGTGTTTTGCCTGTGTGTGCACCACGTGACTACATCGCCCACCGGGACCAGAAGAGGACTCCAGATCCCTCGTACCTCAAGTTACAGATGGTTGTGAGCCAAAGTGTGGGTTCTGGAAGCCAAACGCAGGTCCTCTGGAAGAGAGGCCAATGCCCTTAACCACCGAGCATCTCTTTGCCCTCCAGTCACTTTTTAAAAAAGAAAAATATGATAATTTTTGTTGCACAATATGTGAGTATCTGGACGGCTAATTGAATCCACCTGGGTCATTTATCACCTCAATAAAATCTACTTGTAAAGCCTTTTTTTTTTTTTTTTTGACTTGGAGGCGATAGGGATGAATTAGTTGTTTGGCGAAGGAATTGCTACCCCCACACTAACAATCAACACACAGCAGTCTCTTAACGGGTAGTGTAATTCAAAATTTTAAATATACAAGTTTACCTACATGACAGTCTTAACGTTAATGATCGTTCCACCCTGTAGAAGAAATCCAAATGTCATAACAAGTGGCTGGCAATCAGAGGCTCTCTGCTTTGGGACCCGAGTCTCTTTGTCATTCTCCTGTCAACATTCCCCTCCTGTTATCATTTACCTGTCAGTTGTCATCTGCATCTTGCTTGACTGTGGCTTAGAGGAGAGCATCTGATTAGTCACCGCTTGTAACTCCGACTCTTGTTTTATGGGGAAAGAGTGGGCTGGGTTTGAACCCAGGGCTCTGTCCGCTCGACCACTGAGCGACATCTACAACCCATTTCTTCCGTTCACAGTTTCTCTGAGTCGTTCCTCAACAACACAGGCTAAAAACAGCGTATCTCCTGCTGAAGGTATTTCTACACCCAACTCTGTTTTATATAACTGTGTGAGCTATTTCAGAATGTGGAAGGCCTGAGTTCTCTTCCGTTCTGTTGGAGGGATGCAAAGGAGTAACTTCCGGCTGGGGGTTAGATGGGGGGGGTCTCCAGTAAACCTCACAGGCAGGAAGAGGTTCAAGGTCTCAGCGGAGAGTTCACTGAGAGCTGGACTTCCTTGTTGAAGCCTCTTCCCCACTTTCAAATGCTGCTCTCACTGTGATAACCGCGGGACATCACCTCCTGGGAGAGCTGGGGAGGTGTCCTCACTGACAGCTCAGGTGCTCACTAGCTGGGTGAGTCCGTCTCTTTGTGTACGTGAATTGTGTGCACTTTTTGCTCGCTCACAGAAGCACTTCAGCCTATTCCTTACTATTTCGTGTGCAGATGGCAACTTCTGAGACATATTCCATGTGCTAGAAATCAAGGACTGTCCTTGCCACTGGGACAGTTACAATGAATAATCAATGTCTTTCCATCAGACAAGGCATTGTGTATCGTATGATAAGAGAAAGATCAATTAGAATCCACTGCTGTAATTGTCACCACGGAAGGATGTCCAGGGTGGTTTGTGAGGGAAGCTCATTGGTCTGGAGAGGTCTTGGGAGGCTGGGGGCGATTTTCCCAGAAATCAATGTCAAATAAAGAGGAAGTGGAAAAGGAAAAGAAAATGTATTTCCAATGCAAAGGGCAGTGCATGCTAAAATCTCAGTATCCTTCCACCATGAGAGGCACACTTCTGGGAATGTTTTCCTGACAAGAGACAAGCTAGCTAGGGAGAAAAGGGGGTCTGGCCAGTGGTTCTGCTGTGGCAGAAATCACTCTGACGCTTTCATTGCCTCCTTTTCCAGTCTGTAGTGTGTCCTTGAGGGATCCTGTCGCTTTTTCTCGCTCATCTTCTCTTGCAAAGACATTTAAGTTGATGCTTCTGAGAACGTTCTGGCAGTGGGGGGCGAGGGTCATGGGGGACGAGGATCATGGGGGTTAGAGTCGTGAGGGTCGTGGGGAGTGAGAGCCGTGGGGAGTGAGAACCATGGGGGTGAGAGTCGTGGGGGACGAGGGTCGTGGGGGGCGAGGGTCTTGGGGGCCGAGGGTCGTGTGGGTGAGGGTCGAGGGGGTCGAGAGTCGTGGGGGGGGCGAGAGTCGTGGGGGACGAGGATCTTGGGGGCAGAGGGTCGTGTGGGTAAGGGTCGAGGGGGGGCGAGAGTCGTGGGGGACGAGGGTCTTGGGGAGTGAGAGCCATAGGGGTGGGTCGTGGGGGGCGAAGGTCGTGGGGGACGAGGGTCTTGGGGGGCGAGGGTCGTGTGGGTGAGGGGCGAGGGGGGGCGAGGGTCGTGGGGAGTGAGAGCCATGGGGGTGAGGGTCGTGGGGGGCGAAGGTCGTGGGGGACAAGGGTCGTGAGGGTAAGGGGCGAGGGGGTGAGGGGCGAGGGGGGCGAGGGGCGAGGGGGGACGAGAGTTGTGGGGGGTGAGGGTCGTGGGGAGTGAGAGCTGTGGGGGTGAGGGTCGTGGGGGGCGAAGGTCGTGGGGGACGAGGGTCGTGGGGGTGAGGGGCGAGGGGGTGAGGGGCGAGGGGGGCGAGGGTCGTGGCGGGTAAGGATTGGGTATCTCCGGACACAACTGCACTCACTTCTGCAGAGAGCCTGATGATTCTCACGGTTTGCAAAGCTTCGAGTTCAGAAGATGGTGAGGCAGTGTTTTCCAAAGCCAGTGGTCTCGTGAACACTCGCAGAAGTGTATTAGAGCTCAAGTGATGTCACAGCTTCCCCACACCGTGCGCCGCTGTATTGTAAAGTATGAGGAGGGCTGGAGAGAAGCCTCAGAAGCATTTGCAGAGGATAGGTTCAGTTCCCAACAGCCACATGGTGGCTCAAAAGCACCTGTAACTCCAGTCCCAGGGTTCTGACCCCCTCCTCCCTCTCTTCAGTTCCCTTTCACATTCTCACACCGTTTCCTGTCTCCGTGGCGCAGTAATTTTAACCCAGGTCAGCCCCATAACCACGGATTTGGAACTCTCTTGGAGTCAGGTGGGCGCATGTTGGGTACACAACTGGAAACAATAGCCCTCCCTGCCCCGGACAGTTCAGCCAGGAGAGTCAGAGCCCCAGGAGCCCCTCCCTGGTCCATGATTGACGGTTGACAGCAGGGTGGCCACAGCTGCTGTGTTTTCAGGGGCTGAGCCACGGTCTGGGGACTGTTTAAAGTCCTTCTCCTTGTCTTCCAAGACTTCCATTCTATCTGCTCTCTCTTCTATCATGTTCCACGATTTATTTACGTCGTTGATTTTCCTCAGTGATATCGTATACATATGGCATCGTATCACACATAAACACCTCCTAAGTGTTTTAGGCTCATCTAAAACATGAGCATGTGGCTGGTGATGACGTCATGAAAGACGGTTGTTTTGGTCGTTTTACTTTCTAACTGTGTGCTATGTACATAAAGCTGGCTGTGCAGACAATCTTGCTTTACTCATTAATAACTTATTATTGTTTTTATGGTCATCATTTATTAAAAAATAAATTGCAAAATCTCTTGTTCTGATGGGACCACACTGTCTCACTGTCCTGCTTCCCCCCATCGGCTTAGGGTTCCAATGTAATATTGAACGAGTAGTAGTGAGCAGCACCACCTTCAGAAACTTAGCATGAATCCGGGTGGTGGTGGCGCACGCCTTTAATCCCAGCACTCCAGAGGCAGAGGCTGGAGGATCTCTGTGAGTTCGAGGCCAGCCTGGTCTACAGAGGGAGTTCCAGGACAGCCAGAGTTACAACAGAGAAACCCCGTCTCAAAAAACCAAAAAGAAAAAAAGAAGAAAGAAAAGAAAGAAAGTTTTACATGAAGTTTTACAGATTTAAAGCAAGTCAATTGCCTTTATTTTCAGTTTGCATGGTTATTTGAAGGCCAGGATCCCGGAGTTTCACCCCTGGAGCCCTTCTTGTAAGCAAAGTCACAGACAAGTGACAAAGGCGGAGACGACATGTCTGAGTTATAGCAAGAGAGCTGGCCTCCCCCGAGAATCCCAGCCATTTCCAGACTGTTTTCTCACACGCCATTCCAAACACTGTGTTCTGAAGCCCCGCTGTCCAGAAAGAACTTCCCACCCGCCTCCATCCCCCCCCCCCCAGCATAGTTAGAGTGTTAGAGTCTCAGGAAGCCAATGGAGTCCTTTGAAAGGATTAACTTGTCTTCTCTGAGGAGAGTCTCTCTAATTTTTGATAATAGAATATTATTTTTCTACTAAATCAGTATGAAATGTAAGGTAACAGAGAATTTAGAACACCTCTTAAAAAGCTAAAATAATAATGGTTTTCCCAGTTCTTATAAATTTTTCAATTTGTGTTCAAAGAAATGCTAAAGCCTAGAAGGCTCTGATCTCAAGCCTGTCAGTGACCTACAGGGTGCTGGCCTCCTCTTAATTTTTTTCAATTAAAAAAAAAAAGAGAGAAAGCAAATTAAGGAGATAAAGATGGGGAACTCTGGAGAGGAAGTAGGGAAGGACAGAGAGGGAAGGAAGCACCTTATCTGATGGAGGGGGGCTTGTCAGACACTTCAGGGGACCAGATGGGAAGCAGAAAAGGACACTGGACACCCATCTTTAATCCCAGAACTTGGGAGGCAGAGGCAGGGGGATCTCTGTGAATTCCAAGTCAGCCTGATCTACACAGAAAGTTTCAGGCCAGCCAGGGCTACAAAGTAAGACCCTATCTTTAAAAAAAGGGGGAGGGAGAGGATAGACAGACAGACAGACAGTTTTGGTCTTGATGAAAACTCAGGTGGAGTAACTAGAAGCTGTGGATGGGAGGTTAGAAGGGCAGGAAGGAGGTGGAGAAGTTGGCTTGCGTGACTCTTCTGACTCTGCCTTGGTCCTGGTGGCAACTGGATATCACAGGATTTGGATTGGGTTGTCTGTTTACTTGTTTTGAAGACAAGACCTTTGTAGGAAGCATGGCGTAGAACAAGCGTTGGAGAAACCAGGATTGTCAATCACATGGGCCTGTGTTCTTCAACTGGGAGAAATGAACGGACTCCTGATCACCTGGAATGCGGAGCGAGAGGTCAAACAACCTGGGGATCCTTTGCTGCTCTGTCAGGAGCCAGCCTGCACCTGAGTCCCCCAGTATCCTGAGTTCTGCCCTTCGGTGACTAGAGCACATCCCTATGGGCGAGGCCCCGTCCTTCCTCTTGGCCCTAGCCCCCAGTGCTGTTTATCAGCCAGGGGAACAGTCTTCTGTAAAGTCACAGGCGCTTTGCTCCTTTGCAGGCGAATTTTAATGTAGCCAGCCCTGAAGCTCTGTTATGAGAATTGTCATGTGGAAACCCCTTCCCAACGATCTACTATGCATAGATGTGTAAGACAGTAAACCACAAAGTCGGTCCCTGGAGGGCACAACCCAGTGCCTGCAAAGATGGTGCTGACTGAGTTTCACTCTTCACCTGGTGCGGATCATCCCGTCAGCCCCTGCCCCGCAGGCCATGAGGGGGTGTCCCCTAGAAGACCTGACTATTTTTCTGGTTTGTTTAGGCAGTGTGTGTATGTGTGTGTGTGTGTGTGTGTGTGTGTGTGTGTGTCTGTCTGTGTGTCTGTGTGTGTGTCTGTCTGTGTGTGTGTGTCTGTGTGTGTGTATGTCTGTGTGTGTGTGTGTCTGTGTGTGTGTGTCTGTGTGTGTGTGTGTCTGTCTGTCTGTGTGTGTGTGTCTGTGTGTGTGTATGTCTGTGTGTGTGTGTGTGTGTGTGTGTGTGTGTTGTAATGCTGGAGACTTATCTCCAAGCTATGCCCAGCCTCTACAGACTAATATGTCAAAGGGTGGAGGGGCTGCCATGGAGAGGAAAAGATACTGAAAGTACAGGAAAGAATGGCTTTAATTAACATAGAGCAATCTGAGCACCTGGGGCAGGGTGTAGACTCAGGAGCAAGAAGGGAGACCCTCATTCTTCTGGCATCATGGAGCATCTTACCTGACCCTGGTCCTTGACTGTGCAGCTCCCACATGGCTCAGCACAGGCAGTCTTCGTGAGGCATACCTCGTATTCGTGCAAAGTGCAACCTGATTGGGTGCTCAGTAGCAGCCCTGGTTGCTGGTAAACGTGTAAATTGATGGTAGCAGGCTTTTGTGGAATCTCTCTCTCTCTCTCTCTCTCTCTCTCTCTCTCTCACACACACACACACACACACACACACACACACACTCAGAAGAACAGCCAAGGAATGTTCTAGGAGACAGGGACATCCATGACTCAGAATCTGAGGAGCAAGAGACCAGACAGAGAGCCCACCCATCTCTCTTCTTAGAGCCCATGTCAGGGATTTACCTGTCTGTCACCTTCAGGCTCTGCCTTGCTTCTCTGCCCTTCCCCCACTCACTGTGCACTCTCCGAGGTTTTCACTCTCGGGCGGCTTTCAGAAGGAAGGTAGACTCTCCCATCACACTGAACGAGATGGTTATTTTAAACACTGGAACACAGCCAGGCGGGCGCGATGACACAGGCTTGTAATCTCAGCACTTGGGAAGCATCGACGGCAGGAGGATTGTGATTGTGGTCAGCTTGGGCTCTACACAATGCTTTCGGAGCCTTCTGACTCTTCCCAGAAATGGGGCGGCTCCCAGGACGTGCTCTGATCAAGCCGAACTGCCCAGAGCGAGGCTGTAAATCAGACGGCCCAGAGGGGACCGCGACGCCTGTCGTGTTGACTGCAAGCGTTGCGGCCCAGTTAACGTTTTCTGGTGCTCCAATGGTTAACTCTTACAGGCTTGGCTGAAGCTTTGTGTGGCCTCCCTCAGGCACCTGTCATCCTCCCTGAGGATGAGCTGCACCAAACGGGTTACCTGGGAAATGCCCTCCTCTGGGGGGCGCCAACGCAGGGCCGAGAGGACACGGGCTTTTCTCAGTTCGAAGAATCGAACCAGGGACCTGGGCATCTTTAGTGATTCTTACACAAACCTGAAAGATCTTCTCACACACTGCTCCTCAGCAGCCCAGGAAAAGCACCGGCTGGCAACCAAAAGCGCCCTTGGGTACCAGCACAGCTGGCTCGCCATTGTATCACGCCAGTGCACACCGCATCTGGAGTACCCACGGAAGGTGGGGGAGACCCTGACAGCAGTTTCCTTCCACAAGCCCAAATCTCCCCTCCGCTGTGAGTTTGGTCTAAGGGGTGCCGAAGAAACCCCTGGAAGCTGCCAGTTCTGCTTTGAGGTTGGCAGCCTCCACTTTTGCAGCGTCTGCATTTCAATAAAACCGCCCAGCTCCACTTCCACAGACGGCAGGAGCCACAGACTGCAGAATACGCCTCCCGCAGACGGCCAGTGGGCCTCCTTCAGTACGTGCCAAAGTCAGCAGGGGTCCTTAATTATTATTTAAATTTCATGATTTGGGGGCAGAATGATAAGCGGGGTTCACAGAACGCCGAGTTTTATTTCACCGGAATTGAAGCAGGAGCCCGCAACTTCAGGAAAATTACAGTTTGAAAGGGGCTCTTCCATTTCTCAACCCCAGTGAGAACTTATTTTTTAGAAACTTAATCGATCCTCAAGTAATACCAGAAATAGAGAAAACAGAGGCGGAGAGGAAGGAGGGAGCTCAGTGGTTATTTTCTTTCCGTGTCCTGTTTATGCTTAACATGTCCCAGGAAGAGGCAGCCATGGAGTGAGCCTTGGAGACTCCTGACAGATACAATTGGCAGTTGGAGTCACTTGTGCTCAGCCCCTGCGCTGACACCCGCCCCACCTCCACCCCCAACCAACATCCTTGGGTCACACTCTGGGTTGGCCCCCTCTCCCAGGAAAGTTGCAAAAGATACATTGGTGAGAGCCTCTGTCCCTGGGGAGGAGCAGCTGCCCGGCTTTGTGTACCTGCTCCATCTCCAGAGTCCTCCCAGTGAACAGGCTAACTCTCACACAATCCAGCTGTCTTCTCCAATGACCTCATCGGAAGCTTAGCATAAGCCGGACAGCCTGAGTGCCCGCATTCCAACACCTGCCAGTTAACAGATGCATCTGGTCCAAGGAAAACCAGCAAGGAAATCTCCAAAACCGTTTGTGGAAGGCATCTCCACAAGGCAGCACTGGAAGGCCCAGGTGGATGTGGTGTTTCCTTAGACCAGATAAAGGCACCTTCAGCTCTTTACACAGTGATCATGATACCAGTAGGCTCCGTTGCCTGCAGCATTCAATGAGACAATTAAGACATACCCAGCACATGGTAGGTGATGCTCAAAAAGGAAAGTCCAGCTACAGCTTATTAAAAACCCTTGTTCTCTTCACTCATTCAAGTATCCTTGGCAACACTTGGCTAATACCTCTCCCCATCCCTTCAACGAGCCATGATTTGCTCTTTAAGTTTGTGACGCTTTCTGCACTAGACTTTTTATTTGTTAGGCTGTAGTATTAGTAGGGACACTTGCTCTGGGGTGGGGTGAACCATTTAAACTCATTCTGTTATGAGTGTGTATTTCAGTAGTAAGCTTCTATATGTCTCTTTCGGAATATGTCATTCCCTTCTCTCTCTGCTCCCTTGAGGGTATGCAGGCAGCACAAACTGAACTCAATGGCTACAAAGTTGGATGAGAATGGAGTGGGGAATCTGGGAGCTGCTGGTGTGGGGGATGAATTCGATCAAACGTGTTATATGAAATCCCCAAGGAACTAATAAAAAGGAACCTGTGAAGTTTCAACTTGACTTCAAGGCTTCCATAGCTTTATTGGTCAATTTGTAAAGAGTACATCTCTTGATTTCTCTGGAAAGTATTCTCTTCAACTTGAACAAACGTTTATTAGATGTAAATGTCTGGGATTGCTTTGTGTCCCCTGTTCCCTGGTCTGTGCCTCGTAAATGGTCAGCTTCCTGTCTGCACCACTCTGTTCAACCAGGCTTGGGGTCAGCCCTCGCTCATGTGTGGTGCCCTCTGCCTGAGAAGGTTGTTTCTGTCTGCGTAAATGACTTCTACTCTTTGAAAGGCAGATTCCGGAATGGATTGATTCCCTCCCAGAATAGTGGTTACCAGGAACCTCTAGTACCAGAGGACGGAGCCAAACTTTGCCCAAGTCACCAAAGAGACAACTGAGGCGAGATGCTTAGCCCATCGTCTGCCAACATATGAAGAAATACATAATGCCACCCACACTCTAGGGAGAGTGAAGGGGACACGGAGATAAATCCTGGCAGAGTGCTGGGGCTCAGAAAATCCCTTAATATAAGAGGCTGCTGCGTGGATTGTCCCCCCTTACTTTAATGAGGGCTAGGTCCTCCCTCAAGCTGCCATTTAAATGTGCCTTTTGCATATGTTTTAAGTCACCTCAAATCCTTCTTATGAAAGAAATTAAAGCTGCATAAATCAATTTCTTTGTTCTCATTTAAGCATTAAGCAGTAGATACCTCCCTGGCTCCACGTGATGGTCAAACAGTACATTTGGCTTTCTTTGCAATTACCTCCCTCAAATGAAAATTCAAAATGGGTCTTCATCTCCCCCGTGGTATATATAGCTGGTGTCGGGTTCGACTGTGGCCATTACAGTGCTACCCATATTGGGACACTAAGAATAACACTAGATAAACCAGCTTATGGAGTTCCGGTCACGTTAGGCAGGACAGTGCCAGCAAGGCACCACATTCACGTTTGGCTTCCCTTCCGTGAGACTTTTGTGTTTGCCCGTCTCGTCTTTCCTGCAGGCTTTGTGCTGGCTGACAGCAATGCGGTGGCTCCTCTGTGCCCAAAAGGCTATTTTCCTTGTGGGAATCTCACCAAGTGCTTGCCCCGAGCCTTTCACTGTGATGGCGTGGATGACTGTGGGAACGGCGCTGATGAGGACAACTGTGGTGAGTCCTCCCCCTACTGTGCTCCACACACCTACCTCGCTGAATGTGCTCCCCAAAACCATGGATCAGCCAGCGAGTGAGGGTAGTGAGCTGGGAGGGTCATCTAGTAATCACTGCCTGTTGCATTCAGGCCAGTGACCCGAATGTTAAAATACAGAGCTTGCTAAAATCAGGAAGATGGTCCCGTAAAAACTGCAATGGCATTCTAAAGCATACTTTGGTTCTCACTATTCGATTTTAAGAGGCTTCCTTATGGCAGATAACTTTATTCGGCTGTAAGAATATCCATAAGGTGTCACTGGATCACCTAGAGAATTAATTGTTGAGCAGACTGACCTTGAGCATCAGCGATGGGCCAGGACACCCCCACATCACTGGAACACAGTGAACACAAAAGAAAGAAGGAAGAAGCAAGGACCTTGACCCTGGAGCTCACAGGACGCCATGAGCCAAGAAAACAATAGCTTAGCTGCGTGTAGGTAAACTGAGACCTCCAGAGGAAAAGGACCCTGGATCGCAAACAAAATAAAGAGATGAAAAGCATCTTGGAAATTGACTTTCAGGCCAGAATCAAGGAAAACTTTTTTACATTAAATTGAATTGAATTGGGAACAAAATGAAAAAAAATAGCGAGAAGAGGGGGGGAAAGGGAGAGAGAAAGGAAGGAAGGAAGGAAGGAAGGAAGGAAGGAAGGAAGGAAGGAAGGAAGGAAGGAAGGAAGGAAGGAAGAAAAGGGAGAGAGAAAGGAAGGAAGGAAGGAAGGAAGGAAGGAAGGAAGGAAGGGGTTCTACAGGCATAGAATCCAGGCACAGGAAATAGAAGGCCCCAAGGCTGACTGAAATACGGTGAAATAGGTCAGTCTTGGCAAAGCAATGTGGCCTGAGCAGCGTCAACAGGGTACAGAGTGCCAAGAGTCACAGAATTCATGCCCCCGGATCTCCCAGTCACAGTTAGTGCTGTGTGATGAGACCATGTATCTTGCCCGACCTGATGTGCCTACTTTCCTGTGAGGAGACCTGAGGGCAGAGAGGTTGGTATGTGAAGTTAGTCATAGTCAGCACTGGATTTCAGACCTTGCTAGTCTGCCACTCAAGACCAGCTCTCTACCGCACTGGTCAACTGGCATCTGAGTGGGGTGGCCATGTCCTGGCATGCTAAGCAGCTGTCCGTAACTTGCTGCCTTGCCCTTGGCTGTTCACCGCCCTTCCCTTGGATGGGAAACAATTCTGACACCTTCCATGGATCAGTCCTGCTCTTCCTTCACCCCCAGTTCAGAGGGTTGGGATGCTCCTCAGGAGGGAGAGTGCTCACCTAGCATGCAGGAGGCACTAGGTTCAATCCACAGCATCTACAAAAAACCAGAAAGACTCAATTCAGGTGTCCCTCCCCTCGAAGGGGCTGTGCAGGCATCCCCACGGGTAAATCTCCAGCTACATAGAACCTGTGTGTTACCCACCTCTCCACAGATGTGAGCACCCTGAGGCCTGAATGTCCTTTGCCTTGAAATGAGGTAATAGAGTACACAGTAGGCACTCAATCTGGGCTCGGTTAAGAGGGAGTCCTCTAATTATCCATGAGCAAACTACCCAAAGAGAATTCTTCTCTGCTACATGGCAACCAAGGGCCACATATGTTTATCTACCCCACAAGGACGTTCTGAGCCCAAACTGAATAATGTACACGGGCTAGTTTAAAACACAATTAACGGTTTCACAGTAGCACCATTGACAATATGAAAAATTATAGACATCAAGGATCAAAGGAGCCTGTGAGTGACGACCTGGATTTGCTTTTTGATTCATGTGGGACTTCAGTGCTTACGATGCAAGCCTTCCCATCTTTATAGCACATACTCAATTAAGGAGGCTTCAAAAGGAGCCGTGTTTTATAAACGTGTATTATTCACTAGTAATTTTTACCATATAAAAGAAACAGCAAGCAAGAAGATCACAACAGCAAATGATAAACTGGCATTCAGGCATGGTATTTCTCTCAGTGGGACTTAACTCCCTTTATTAAAAGGTGTTTGGGGACTTTTTGTTTTCATTGTTATTCTTGCTTTATTTTAAAAAATACCATCTGGCAAGGAGTGGAACGTCCCGTGTCGAGAATGTGTAAGGCCCTGGGTTCTGTGTCCAGTACCAAAAAAAAAGAGAAAAACCAAGAAAATTCCGATTTTATCGTAACTCAGTACACCTCCCATGCAAGTTTCTGCCATAGTGACACGGCCAAGTAAAACAGAGAGTACGATGGTCTTGTGAGACCCCAAAACTCAAGTCAAAGACTCAAAATGTCGGTATTAGAAGCGGATACCATTTGTCAAGACAGTTACAACTGCATAAAATAATATTTGCACGTACGTGTCACGAAGCATACATTGAAATCCTGGTGAGGGAATGAGGGGGAACCCCACAAACGATTGCCTAGCTTCTCTATTGCTGTCTCCATATTTTTTTTAAAAAAGTAATCGATGGTTCTATTGCTTGAGCAGGTGGTTTTCTGTTCTCTGTTTTGATTTCGTGAAGTTTTTGTACTTTTGTTTTTGTGGTATGCTATCTGATTTCTAGACTAACTGATGCGTATCAATCACCATCCCACAGGTGACACTAGTGGATGGACGACCATATTTGGCACAGTCCATGGAAATGTCAATAAAGTGACATTAACACAGGAGTGCTGTAAGTGGTGTTGGTTCAAAGACGGTATCAGCTCTGGCAAAAAACGTGATTGTGGTGCGTGGATTTCTACGGGAGCAGCGGCCCCCTCTTATCTAAGTTCTGCTGTTGGTGGTTTCAATGTTCTGCAATCAACCGCAGTCCCCAGACAGTAGATGAGCGTTCTGAAGAACTGGGGCCCTAGCTTACGATTACAGTAACGGGGATGAGAGAGTCAGACAGAGCACACTCACGTAACGTTGATCATGGTATATCGTTATGATTTTTCCCATCGTGTCATTTGTTACTCTTAACCCCACCGGCCTGATTTATAAGTTGAACTTTTTCAGAGGCATGTAGGCGTAAGGAAGTCGGTAAATACAGGATTGGGTGTTATCTCTGGTTTCAAGCATCCACTGAGTGTGTTGGAATGTGTCTCCGGGGAATAAGGGCGGGCGGGGGGGGGGGGGGGGGGACTGTAATAGTTCAGTTACTTTCAGAAGGTCAGTTTCCCTTCATTGTATTTCACCAGTAACTATTCTACTGTCTGCAGCCCTAAAAAAAGGTGGGGGGAGAATAGCTCCATCTCCATGAATGCTAATTTTCATGTCACTGCATGGACCCTGGGAATATATAGATAATCAATAATTGTGGCAAACGGCAAGGTTCTGTTTTGTTGGATTTCTTTCTTCAATAAGGAGCCCAAAGCACATTCCAGATCCTGAGTTAGAAACGGAAAGGACAGTGCTGATTACGGTGTGTTCCCAGCTCACGCAGCGCATGCGTAGCCGGGAAGACATTCTCACTGAGCCGTGGGGATTCCAGGCTACGTGGGGAGGCGGGGAAGGCCACGGTAAAAGTGATGGCTCCGCCAGCGATGGGAGTACTCCTGCAAGCAACACAATGCGGTGGCCATGCAGTCTCTAGAGGGGGAGAAGAGCTAACAGGACTGTCAGGGAAGAGAGGCCAGTGAGGTCTACGGGTAATTGCCCAGCGCAGGTTGCACAACGCCCAAATCCCAGGAGTGCTGAGAGTCTACGAGCATAAGCTAGAAGGGCAGAGATGAACCAGGAGGCTGCAGCGTATCCCTAGCAGGTTTGGAGCATGCGTGGTGGGAGTTGGAGTCTGTATTGTAGTTAAGAGTTAGGTGTGTGTGTGTGTGTGTGTGTGTGTGTGTGTGTACATGTGAGTCTGTACATGTACATGTGTAGATGAATGTATATCTTGATATGTGTTAGTATACGTAAATGAATTTATGTTTGCAATGTGTATATATTAAATACTATACAAATTTTGGGCATGGTCGCGCACACCTTTAATCCCAGCTCTCTGGAAGGCTGGAGAAGACAATCTGTGGGTTGCAGGCTGGCTAGGGCTACACAGTGAGAGCTTGTCTCAAAAACAAGCAAACAAATAAACAACAAGACCTTATACAAAAAGTGTACAGTCAGCGATCTCACACAGCTGTTCGGTCAACTGACCACAGACCAGGATACTCCGATAAAAGCTAGGTCTGTGCTGAAGGTGTACAGAAAGTATTCTAGTAATCAGTCCTTAGTGTATATTATTTTGCATTATGCTATATGCCATTACAGTCATATAAAATATAAAAATATATAAATAGTATAACAAGCAGATCATCAGCATTTATACTGAAATCAGGTCATGAAGCCACTAGAGACACATGCATGGACACAGGGGTTTGCATGTAGGGTTATGTGCAAACACTCCCTCACTTTTAGAAGAGACTTGAGCATCTGTGGCCTTAGGTATCCATGAGGGCCCTGAAAGCTTCTCCATCCCGTACCTGGTGCACCTTAAAATACTAGTTTATAACTCATTTACATACTTACACGTGAATACATAATGCATGAAAACTAAATTAAGCCAGATATGATGGCATGCACTTGTGACCCCAGCAATCAGGAAACTGAGGCAGGAAGATCCTGCGCTCAAAGCCAACCTGGACTGTGTAGTGAGACCACATATCAAAAATACAAAAGAAAAACTGGGCTGGGGAGAAGGCTCAGTGGCTGAGAGCACTGGCTGTTCTGGCAGAGGACCTGAGTTCAGTTCCCAGCACCCACATGGTGGCTCACAACCACCTGTAACTAAGGGGATCTGGCACCCTCTTCTGGCCTCCATGGCACTACATACGGGTAGTGCACATAGATACACTCAGACACACATAGACACATAAAATAAATGTTTTATAGCTGGAGGTAGAAATTAGCTAAGCAGTTTAGGGTAAAGATCTCAAAGAAAAATGACCGGTTTCTTTCTAAAAGCCAGAAATGTCCTTAGGACTCATGGCAGCCTCATCCTTGCCAGAAGCCAAAGATGCCAAAAGTGTTTTGGGAGCCCTGATCTATGATCTGGTTCCTAGGTGTTTCAGGGTCTCAGGGGGGCGGAATGTTAGGGTAGCAATGAAGGCCTGTTAAGAGAAAACTCCTTCTGTCAAAACGATAGAATCTCTGGCCTGACGCAGACCTAACATTCCAATGTGCCAGGCCAGACTCCTGGTCAAGGGACCGCCCGCAGGAAGGGGGCTCACCTTGAACTGACTAAGGGAACAGGTGCAGTAATGAACTCTTTGTCTTAGGGGCCTAACTCGGCTAAGTGTGTCAGCTATTACGAAGTAGGTACCCTGCCCTATAGCAGTTTCTTACCCCAAGACAGGACAGAAGAAAAGACCCAACACCTTCATGAGCTTGAAGGGAAAAAAAGTTTTGTTTTTGTTTTTTAAAGAAGAGGGATTTGTAAGGAGTATTAACTGTGTTTGTGGCAGGGAGTTCAAATCTTTTCATCTCCCCCACCTTGAACGCAAATGTCAACCTCCCCCTCCCCACAGACACAACTTGTAAAACCTTTATCAACAAAGGCCCTGCTACATTCATAGGTTAAAGTGGCTGGACCCCTTCCCCTTCATTTCCTTTGTGCCAGTTCTTTTAAAAGTAGCCAATCCTGAAAGATCATGAGATCACATCCCCAGCCAATGGGGAAAAGACACAGTCACCTATGTGCATTCAAAACCAGGCGCACTTCCGGCCCCGTGTGCTCTTATTAAAAGTAAAGTTTTGTCTTGTTGAGACACTTTTCAAATGTTTTTCCTAATTGAAAAGGAATAAACAGAAAAGAAAATCTAATTTAGAATTGACAAGTGAGTAAGAAGCATAACTAAAAATTCTAATACCCCCTTCCTAACCCAGACCCAGCAGGAACTTGCTCACATACAATAGGAAATCACCACAGTTGTGGCTTTTCTGTTTGTTTGATATGCTTGGGTCTTTGTTTTGGTTTTTTTATAGTAAGGAGGGAGCGCTCAGGATCAGGACCAGATTTTACAATGCAGGCACAGAGCATCCTTAGCTGGGGACACCAGGTCTGGCTGTGACTGTCAGAATTTTTGGATGTGTGGGGTGGGTAGATGCTGGCAGCCAGTTCTTAAAGGATGGGCGGAGGCAATGCAGAGCCTTGTATTATCAGGTACAAGACAGATCCACAACCAAGAGGGATCTGGACCCAAAATGTCCCTGTGAGAGCTGAGCAGAAAGAAAGCAGATGATACTGATTAGTGTGACGTCAACTGCAGACAAAGACTATGAATCTGACCACAAAAGGTGTCCTTGTGGGGAGTAAGGTAGGAGATGGGGAGGGCCCTTCAGGACCATCCACAGAAGAGCCCTGCAGGATGGAGAGTATGGAGAAATGCTCACATTCTGACCTTCTTAGAGATGTATTTGTTTTTATTTTTTTATGTGTGTATTTCGCCTGCATGCACCTATGAACTGCATGCGTGCTTAGTGTTCAAGGAGGCCAGAAGAGGGCATCAGATCCCATAGAAATGGAGTTAGCTATGGCTGAGAGCCACCTTGTGGGTGCTGAGAACCGAACCCAGGTCCTCTGCAAGAGCAGCCAGTGCTCTAACCGCTGCACCATCTCTGCTTGAGCCACTCAGCCCTGGCACAACTCTGGTTTGAGAAGCACGCCAGCTTGTAGTGGCAAGTCCTTTCTGACCGCAGTTTTCAATCTAATAGCACAGCCATCATATCCCTGATGTCGGAAAGCATTAAACTGAGCATATTGACATCCTCTTTATTGGTGTGAGCTAATTATCGCGTAGACGCCACAATATCATCCGAAACGGCATATGCTAGAAGCATCTCTTGCATTAAGTATGGGATTCGGTAATAGCTGTGGTGGCCTTGCTGTTGAAATTCAGCTAAATTCCCTTCTACTCTGATACAAAAAAACAGACGGGCGATTAGAAAGAATTGATACCCACAGTTAAGCGGATGGTAGAAATAGTTTCCCCACCGTGGCACACGTATCCAATACCGTCCCTCAGGGGTCAAGGCAGAGGTAATATACTACATAGCAAGGCCCTGTGTCAAAACAGCTCACTGATTAATTATAATAATGTAAATAATAATTAACTTTCACTTTCTTAGCTGCATCAAAACAAATGTCCATAGGGTCAGCAGAAAAGTTAGACTCTACAAAGATCCTCTCTCTCTCTGCTCCTCTGTCGTGAACCAGGTGTGACATACAAGCTAAGGCTTAATCCATAAGCATTTATCTAGCAACTACTTCGTGCTTTTGAATTTAGTCATTCCAGTCATCACCTCGAACATCGTGAGCTTTTAACTGAACAGAACTTGACCTTGTTTCCGTGCATGGTCCGACACTGTGCTTATGTCTGTGGCTTCTCTCCCCTCATCTGTTAAATGTCCCTGCAGTGACCACGTGTAGCTAGAGATGAGATGAACACCTCATTGGTCTACCTTGATTTGGAGAGAATTCTTATGTGCTTTTATGAAGGGCTCAGTGGGCCCATTAATAATTGTAAGTTGTTATGTGGCTGATGAAAAGAGGAAATGTCAATTGTTGTCATGAGCAAACGCGCTTTTTTCCCGGCTCATTTTTTTTTTTTTTTTTTTTTTGTCTTTCCTCTCTAGTTCTCAGCCAGTATCCGCAGCACTGCCGCTGCAAAGAAAATGAACTGGAATGCATAAAAGCTGGCTTAAAAACTGTGCCAAAGGTTTCCAGCAATGTGACATTACTGTGAGTAATAATTATAAATTAGCAATAATAAAATAAGTAAATAATTGAAAGTATTTTTTTAAAATTTTATTTATTTGTATTTTATGTGTATGAAAGCCTGCTTGGCTGTGCACCACATATATGCAGTACCCACAGAGGCCAGAAGAGGGTATCAGAGACCCTGAAACTGGAGGTACAGGTACGGAAGGAAGGTTGTGAGCCACGATGTGGGTACTGGGACTCAAACCCTGGCCCTCTGCAAGAACAGCCAGGGCTCTTCAACACTGAGCCATCTCTCCAGTCCCTGGAACCACCTCTAACACCAGTCATCGATGAGGTTGATATGTTTCCTCCGCAGGAAAATACATTTTAAATATGATCTAGACGAGGCTGGTTAGCGTTCACCTCTCAGTGTCCGTGGTTTGCAGTTCTTCTCTATGCCCTGATGTGTGTGTTATCACTGCTGTGCCCCTGCTTCTGAAGAGAAGGGACCAGGCTTGTGTCGTATCGTTTTTAAAGCTGGCAATCCATCTAAGACCTCAAGGGTAGAAAGATCCATGAAGCTAGCTATTCGAGATCGTGCCAACTTTCTGGAATTTTGCAGAAAGGAATGTAAAGCCCTCAGGGATCGGCAGCGATGCCCTCATCAAGGCATGTCTGAAATGGTTGGGATCTTCTGTTGTCTTGGCTTTTACTTGTTTTTGTTTTGTAAACAACATATCCAGAGATTAAGAGAGAAAGTGAACTCATCACCCCTGATCTAGTCTATTCTGCGAACTGGTTGAGGCAGGAGGCGGAGATCAAGACAGGCCTGGGCTACACGGCGGGATGCATAAAAGCTCGTCTCAAAGTAGCAAAAGGAAATGCTTTGACTTTTATTTCAGATCTCTTAAGAAAAACAAAATTCACAGCCTTCCAGCCAAAGTTCTCAGCAAGTACACAGAACTCAAAAAGATGTAAGTAACTATACATGCTATATTTAGGGGGGGAAACTCCGGCGATGTTTCCTGTAAGATGCTTTTGAACTAAGAAAGAGACTGAATAGTTTTCATGTGTTTCACTGAGTCTGGGTCTAAACTTAAGATCAGAACGCAAAGCACTGAGTACGGTTTCACACGACTGTTTTCAGAGGGTTGACTTAGACTTAAGATTAAAACATCTCCCTACATAGTTTCAGATCTTCCCTTAACATTATTGGAGAATGATGTTGCAGGGTCAGAGGGGCTGGATGTTCTTTTTAATTTGGAAAAAAAGGGGGGGGAGAGGGCTGAAAGATAGGCGAAAATAATCGTTGCTTTTAAAACGTGTAAGGACAGGATACAGCCTGAACCCCAGGAAAATAGTAGCAAAAGCATGATGACAATGATGGTATTAGCGAGGAGAAAATGCGTCAATAGCTGGTGAAAGTAAAATATAAACAGCATTCCGTGACAAGGGAAAGGACCCATGTGCTTCTAGCATCCAAGAGAATCAGCAGCTGGGACCCGGGAACCTGCTTGGCTGTGCACCACATATATGCAGTACCCACAGAAGCCAGAAGAGGGCATCAGATGCCCTAGAACTGGAGCTACACATGGTTGTGAGCCACCGTGCGAGTGCTGGGAATTGAACATGGGTCCTCTGGAAGAGCAGCAAGTGCTCTAAACCACTGAGCCAGCTCTCCAGCCCCTCATTAATCTACTTAATAATCTTCTTCATACTGGAGTGTTGTACAAGTTTATTTTTAGTTATGTGTAAAATAACTATTGTGTGCACTGTTGGCTGAGGGGCTGCCTAGGTCTTGGGTTTTGTGTTGTCTACAGGTGTTGGATTTACGTGGGGGATGTTTGATTGCTTGTGATCTGCACGTGCTGTCAGTAGAACCTGAGCTCAGATGCTCGGGGTTCCACTGTCTAGGATGGCAATGGCCATGATAGTGATTTCCTCTGCTGAGGTCTTGCAGGGTTTGCACCCATGAATATGCCTCCGTGTCTTGCTTGCTGAGCCACCACAGTAGGTGTACAGCTACGCTGGAGTGTTTGAAGAGTCACATTGGATAGGGAATAAGAATTTTCTGCTAGTCAACATGATGGCTCCTATTGATATCTATGGGTAGAAAACTCCCATTTTGTATAACAGCCATCTGTAGCTTGGAGGATTGTCTATCAGTCCTTCCAAGTGGAGTTCCCCTGGGTCTCTGAAGATGATACACCCGGCAAGAGGACCAATAATCGGTAACAATACCGGCAAAGGAAGGTTGCACATGCGGGACCTTTAGTATAAATGTTGTCTTGTTTTCTCCTTTAACACCTAGCAGAAAAGAGAAGTCTCTGGAAACACTATCAGTGGTTCCACACTCATGAAACTAGAGACAGGTACCCTCAAACAAGAAGAGAAATCCCTGGAGGAAGCCCTCAGAGTCCAGCTGTGTGTGAACGTAGATTATCATTTTAGCTGGACTGCTTACCATCTACAAATCCCAGACACAGTCAGCGCCTTCTGGTACAGCCTAGCATGTGATCACACCGCCGCTGTCTCACTGGCACAGCTGCATATTAGCCTTAGGCTTCGAGAGTCCTTTAAAGAGGAGGTCCTGACCACATGCTTCCAAATCTTAGGCACGTGTTGTTTTTCCTGTAGATCAACACTGTTGTGCACAGCACGCAGGGATTCTCATGGGAGAAGAGGTAAAACGGCACTCACAGAGAAAAGCAGAAAGATTTTTGTTCTACGATTGATATTTAAATAATGAGTGAACCTTCCGTCACTGCACCGAATTCCCAGAGACGATCGGTTTATACAGAGGAAAGGTTCCTTTTGATCACGGTTTGGAGGTTTCAGTGTAGGAGAGATGGGCCCTGTCCTGGAATCGTGTGGCGAAACAAAGGCCCAAACCTCCTTACCAGGACACACTGAGACCCCCTCCCCCTTTCTGGGACCACTGCCCTAGCAGTGGGTCACCCCAAGAAAGCACAGAACTTCCTGTCCACTGAGTCTCCAGTCTAGACTCCTCTAAATCCCGCGATGGGGTTGCGGTCATTGTGACACCGAGAGGAAAAAAATTCCTACCTCAAAATTTAATTTTAATTGCCAGATGTATGAACATTGCTCAATGAACATAAATTTTCTTTTACTGTGGATCAATTTTGTTATCTTAGTAATCTCCTAAAGTATCAGGATTTTCTAAAGTCGAAGAAGAAGAGAAAGCAGTTTAAGATGACCTTTAAGAGAAATTTAAAAAAAAAAAATTTATGGGGTTGACTCTAGTGCTTTATCATCGTCGCCATGGAAACCAACAGCCACCCTCCCCCTCGTTGTAACACAAACCTTATAAGAATTAGGTATTTCTCCTTAAACTGAGTTCTTGTTAAATGTAATCAATCACTGGCGTCAGGACATAATTAAAGGTGCCTGCCTGGCTCTAGAGCACACGAGGTCACCTTTAAAAATAGCTTACGAGCACGTGTGTCATTAAGGCATTGATTTGCTTTAGTTCGCTACATAAATCCCCGGCGTTTCTCTTGAAAGGTCTATGATGGCTGAAAGAGCCCGGGTTCCTGATCCAGGAAGCTGTTCTTAGACAAGCCGTTTGGTGTGAGATACATTTAATGGACTCGTGTCTCCGAGTGGAACAGAAAGAGAGCGCCATCTGCCAAATTGTCGCGTTTCCAGAGCTCCTCTCACATTCTCTAAATGGCTCTTCTGGGGGGGGGGGGCAGTGGAGGGAAGTAGTCACCAAGGAGAGAGCTTAGGTTCAGCAGCAGTCCATGCCTGAGACTCGAGACCTGAGACTCTCCGTCTCCCCATAGTGACAGCCAACAGCTAAATCCAAACCTAGAGGTTCTGCAGTTATTTAAGGGGCTGGAGTCTTATGTCGCAGGCGCCTGGGGAATCAGACTGGCCCTGGGTTTGAACGTCTCTTTCCTTTGACTTCCAATTTAAGGCACAAGGTCGGATTCACAGTTTGCAGCTGCGCCCACTGTGTCACCAAGTAGGAGAAGCATGAGTGAGCTGGCCTAGTTGGGTAGTGGATTTTATATTTACGAGAAACTTCAGTGGGCCTGCGCTAACATATTACACGGGTTCTCTGTTTTCCTTTGTACCTCCATGTAATCCACCAGGTTCTCTTTATGTCCAGACATCCCTCTCATGATTCTGATCTGTGTCTGTCTGTCCTATTCATAGCAGAATCCTAAGCCCAGGAGGGAGTTCTGCTGCACTGGGAAGTGTCTCCCCACAGAGGATATGCAAGAAGCTGGTGTCTGGGTCAGGGGGAGGGGCGGGGCAGCCTTCCTTTCAAGTTTTCAGGATTGGAATTGGTGCTTTGTCGGTGGCACAGGTGGCCCGCGGGTGCCCTGTGTCCTCAGCGTGTACCACATGGGGGCAAGAGGGAAGCCTGACTGTTTCTGCACTCAAAATGGGCTAGTAAACTAGAAGCTGGTCTTGCCCGCTGCCTTGGACTTTGTAACACACTCAAGACTCACAAGGAAAGGCTGGGAAGGTCTCACAGGGAATAACTGCAGTGGAATAAAAAGTCAGGCCAGACACCACAGACATACACGTTCTGCCCACGGTTTTGCAGTACAACACTGAAACTACTGATTCAAACAGAAATGAGAGATACCAAAGCCACAGATTATGTAGGGGTTGGCCGGATAGCTCAGTAGTCAGCACTCACCTAGCCTGCACAAGATCCAAGGTTCAATCCTCAGGATCACACACACACACACACACACACACTCACACAGAGAGAGAGAGAGAGAGAGAGGGAGAGGAAGAGGGAGTAGAGAGAGAACAAAAACAAAACCGGCTCATGTAGTAGTATGGCTGTTTCCTGCCCCAGCTGGCCTTTAGAAAGCACAGATTCAGGGCTAACTTCTTATTGCACAATGAGGGCAGGAAGTGTATGCTCTTTCCATAGATTTCCCAATAACGCTGTTACTGCCTTTATTGAATCAATTCTGTATTTTCAAGTTGCGGTGACTTGTGGGTCTGAAAGGTGACAGCATCAGGCCGGGTTCAGCAGCTGCTGGGACCCTGAGCACCTCGCTGATCCACTTGCTCCGTGCTTTACATTTAGAAGAGACTCCGATGGCTCCTCCTTTGTTCCCAAGAGCACAGGGAAGATAAATGAGAAACTAAAGGCGTACCTTGGTGCTAATAGATTCAGAGGCTAGTTCCGGTGGCCAGCAGTTCCTACCAGCTAGAAAAAGAAGGTTGCTGGAGTTCCTGAGTGAATAAAAGAAACCCAGATGAGACACACACACACACACACACACTTCAGTGGTACAGATCACGGATGGCCAACCCTCACGGGCTTGCTTCCCAGCCACCATACCGCGCCAGCAACATGTGAATACAACTTCGTGCTTTTTAACCCAATTTCACCCACTACCCTTAGGCGGAGGAAGTGAAAGGCTCATTGCACAGCTGTCGAAGCTGAAAGCCTGTGCCCTGTGGTCACCTGACTTCCCTGTCTTTTCCTACCAGAT
This sequence comes from Cricetomys ansorgei, assembly GCA_026225945.1. Lineage (NCBI taxonomy): Eukaryota > Metazoa > Chordata > Mammalia > Rodentia > Nesomyidae > Cricetomys > Cricetomys ansorgei. The sequence continues at coordinate 2,176,331 of JAMJFZ010001797.1, forward strand.
ACCTACAGTACAACTGCATCACACACATATCCAGGAAAGCGTTCTTTGGATTACGTAATCTACAAATACTGTGAGTAACCGTTCATAATTCTATCCTGGGTACCCGTTTAAGAAAAGGCTACAAAGGTAGATGCAGGGGTGTCTGGTGGGGGGCGGGGTGTTCCTATGCTGAACTGAGGGTTGCAGGAAAATGGTGTTAGGGCTGGGATGCAGCTCGGAGCGTTTCCCTAGCACATGAGATGAGAGGCTCCAGTTTGATCTCCTGTGCCACCCAAATCAGGAAATAAAAAAAAATTCCTCAATGTGGGCGAATAATTATCCACAGTTTCTCTCTTTTGTGTTGCCTTCTTGCCGTTAGAGCATACCCACAGCATCTCAGTATTTTATTTTCCCCCCACCACAACTCACTGAATATATACTTCTTAAAATAGTAACAAACCGAAACTATGACCAAAGAAGGACAGAAGTAAGGCTTGCTCTGCATCTTCAGTGGTCTTTCTTTATACTCCAGCCTAATGCACTTACACCCCCATATTGTTCTTGCCCACGTTGCTCGCCCTGGTCATAGTGTGACCCAGCCTAGGCCTGTAGCTCCGCCCACTTCCTGGTCCTCTGCTTCCCCCCTGCCTCCGCTCCTCCTCCGCCCTCATTCAGAACCTGCTTGCAGAAGCAGACATCCAGACTACAAAACCGCATGGTTCTAATTGTGTGTAGCTGCCTGAGGTGTGAGTTTGTCTAATGAACTCATCCATGCTGTCTGTAGGTATCTCAGCCATAACTGCATTACAACTCTTGGACCTGGAATATTCAGAGACTTGCATCAGCTCACTTGGCTGTAAGTATATTGGCTTTTCCCTCTCCTACAAATGCTCATCGTATTAATGATTTACAGCAACGTTTGAAGCTTTTCAGCCTGGGATGTCTCTGATTTATTACGTTTCAGACTCGCATGTGATCTGGAGCGTTTTTCCCAAGCAATTCAGACACGAGCAGGTCAGGGGATGGTTGTATGGAAAAGAAATCCGGCCGTGTTATTACAGGGGAGCCTCAGCACCCAGAGGCAGCCAGGCCAAGCCAGGCAGTCATCCAGTGTCACCAAGAACAGAAAGTCCTTGACCCCATCACCGTTGACATCTTGACTTATGCAACTCTTTGTTCCAGAGAAACAGAGAGAACAGTGCGCCCTGTGCATTGCAGGAGGTCTCACGCATTCCACGCCAGCAATGCAAGTTCTCTCTAAGAGCTGTGACGACATAAAAATATCTCCAGACGTTGCCAGGTGCCCCTGGGAGGGAAGAACTGCCCTCTGCTAGAAACCTCTGAGTTAGGAAGCAAAGAGGTTCAGGGCTTTCTCTGGTCCCCAGAGCATCCAGAGGAAGTGTAAGGATCTAGTAACAGCTGGCATTTGCCCGTCTTCCCACCGAGCCCACAGCTCCCTCTCCAGGCACCTCATCTCATCAGCTGCTTGTGCTCCCCTTGGCACAGTAAGCACGGAGCTGTCGAAGGCTCTGTGCTGCCTTGCTCACTGTCTGCAGATTGGCCTGGCTAGTGGAAAGTCCAGGGCTCCAGCTCCATCCAGACCCAGTGTGAGCCTGGTCCTGGGCTTAATGTTCCAGCAAACCTCCAGGCTCTTATCTTAATAACTCCGTCTTTGCAAGGAATGTTATGAGCATTGTCCATAACAAACACGAAGTGCCTCAGGCAGAGTTCCCATCACACACAGGTGCTCTTGTTACCTCTGCTCTTAACCCTGCCTACCAGAGACTCCTGCGAGTACCCGGTGGCTCCTGGCCTCAAAGACGGCCTGTTTCCCTTTACTTTCTAAGTATAGTTTCAGAGGGTGAGTTGGCGGCAGGTTCTCTCTTCCTCCCACGAGGCCCCTTGCAAATGTGTTCTTTCCACATGCTCATTTGCACAGACCTTATTGAATGCATCATCTAGTCTTGAGTTTAAGGAATTGTGATTTGAGGCCTGGAGAGTCAGCTCAGCGGTAAGAGCACTGGCTGCGCTTGCAGAGGACCTGCGATCGGTTTCCAGCGCTAACACGGCGGCTCACAGCTGTCTGTAACTCCAGTTCCAGGGGATCTGACGCCCACTTCCAGCTTCTATGGGCACCAGGCACCTAATAAATGCATAGACTGCACACTCAGGCAAAGCACCTGTACACAAAACACAAAAATAAAAGTTAAACGATGTGATTTTTCCAAGAATTTACTCTTTTTGAAGGGCTCAAGATAGCATTTGTTGAAAGATCACACCTGACTGTTGGTGCTTTATTCATGTACAATCATTCCGCAAAACACATATTCCCATTGAGAAAAAGGAGGAAGGAAAGAAAGAAAAAATGAAAACGGGGGAAACCTGTGCAAGCTCAAGCCAGAGAAAATATCACCCCAGGCAGGGGGAGGTAGGCAGGAAGTCCCGCCCCCACCGAGGAGCTGCTGGTAATTGACAGCTGTTAGGAGACGGAGAATGGGTTTCTGAAGGGTGTGGCTATCTGTATTTCCACCATACTCCGCTGGATGAGTCCACACCAGAGAGCATGTGAGCAGCACATACTAGACACACACACACACACACACACACACACACACACACACACACACAGAGTTTAGGTTGGGAGGGAAGGGTTGGACCTGGAAGGAGTTGGAGGAAGGGGATGAATATAATCAAAATTTATTGTATGAGATTTGCAAAAAATTAATACAGATATTTTTAAATTAAAAAAAAACATCGTTTTTTAGACATAGAAAATTAGCACATGATAAAGATGACCCATCTAACCAGTCATTAAGGAAGTGCATTTAAAATTTTTCTAACTGACATACAAAGGCACAAAAATTATTCATAACGGCAAGTACTCAGATCTGAAGGAATGCAAACACTAGGTGATGTTTCAATCTGGTTCAACACATCTGACTGTTCTTCAATCATGTGCTGTTTCTTCTCTGGGGTGAAGACACCCAAGCCACTTTCTTCCTGTAGAGAAGAACAGTTCATAGCTGTTCTGTTATTCGAGGGCGAGTACACTCAGTCCCTCCTTTGTTCAGCCAGGAAAGCAGGTCAGAGTGTTTATGGAGCCCATTTCAGCCTGAAAGGTCCTGTGAGGTGGGAGCAGAGAGAGACATCAGATCCACTTTGGTAAGTGCTGGGAGAGGAGCTGCTGGTAATTAGAGCCATGCCCAGCCCTGCAGGGACGGAAAAGACACCCGCGCCCACAAGCAAGGAGAGGTGCAGGCATAGGCAGGTTTCTCGTGGACCCTTGTTATTTTTCCTGGGTTTATTTCAGAAATGTCCCTAACATTGGAAACATTTTGATGTGTTTTGCCAGAATTTTAGATGACAATCCAATCACCAGAATCTCCCGGAGGTCCTTCACTGGATTAAACTCCCTGTTTTTCCTGTAAGTATCGCTGTCTGTGAAACAGAAGCCTTTAAGAAAACGCTTTAAAACAAAGACATCGTGCCCATCTTTGCGGAGTTTCAGGCTGTAGTTACTGTTGCTACGTCAGAGGCAGCAGCTGGACAGATTCTGATAAGTACCCTGAGCTTTCTGCTCACTGTTGTCCTTTCCTAAAGCACCAAGTCAGGCTTCTGCTTGCAGCGGTTGAACAAAGATTAGTATATATTTCCTGGCATCCTAATTAAACTGAACAAAGGGTGATGGTGTCTCATAGGAGCAGAGTTCCAACCCCACTTCTAAAAGATTTGTATTTATTTATTTATGTGTGTGTGTGTGTGTTCGAGTGAGCACTATGTACATGCAGTGCCCACAGAGGCCAGAAGAGAGCATCAGCTCTCCTGGAACTGGAGTTACAGGTAGTCCTGAGCTGCCATGTGGATGCTGGCAACTGAACCAGGGTCCTCTGCGAGAGCAGCCAGTGCTCTTAACCCCTGAGCCATCTCTCCGGCCCTGAGCTCCATTTTCACTAGAAGAAAATGTGCTTTTGCACAACGATGACCAATGAAAATTCCAAACATCGGCCCTCCCGACAGCTGTTTTCATAATTGTGCTTCCCCCCCCCCCCCTGTCAATACCCTAGGATGACTGACGACGGGGAAGTTGCTTGGTTACGTCACAGTAGTCAATGCACCCATTTATCAAGGAGACCACAGTATCATAAATTAATCACGTATTTTAGCATGCTTATGAGCTGTTTGCTTTCGATAATTCCCCTCACTGTCATGTCTTAGCTTTAATGCAGTTTCTAGGATGGAACTTGAACGCTATAAATGATTAATGCCTCCCCAAGAAAATATCTTGAGAACTAATGGTGCTGGAAATGATTACGAGCGTGCAGCATACAGGGAAAATGATCGTGAACCTCACAGTTGCTGTCTGGTGCTTGCTTCAGTGTTACTCCATAAAATTAAACCAAGTAATGTCTAGGAGGTGCGCTGTACACACACAGCCACAGACTGACAGCACTCACCCTGCCTGTAGTCTGGCACGTACACACTTAAACACCGTTCGGAAGGCATAGTTATGTACAAAGGCTTCATCCTGAGATGTAAATTATAGCAGACCGTTTGTTAAATTGTAGAGAAGCAAAACCGCTCTCTCTAACGTGGCTCAGTATTTGTGTTTCTAATTGCCATTTTCTCTGTGTGGAGGTCCATGGTGAGAAACCAGCTAGGGGCCCTTCCGGAGCAGCTGTGTGCCAGGATGCCTCAACTCAACTGGATGTGAGTATTCTTCAGTCAAGATGGAACCCGTTGTATGCTGGGATTAAGCAGCTAGCCATGAGTTTAATTCAGAATTATCTTTAAAATCCATCTAAGATTTCTCTCCCAAACCAAAATCTAATTGCTACTTCCTGCTTTAAAAAAAATCTTGTGAGGAGAGGGGAGGGTATCAGGGAAGTGGATGTGGTGTGCTCAAAGTACATTATCCACCTGCATAAAATCAACCTTACAGCACCTTGTAAAATAAAGGGATAAAATAGCTTTGAAAATAGATGGAACTCAGCCACTTGGGAGGCTGAGGCAGGGGGATTGAGAGGTAAGCCAAGACTGGGTTACATAGTGAATTCTCTGTCTCAAAAAGACAAATAAACAAGGGGCTGAAGAGATGGCTCAGTGGTTAAGAGCACTAGCTGTTCTTCCAGAGCTCACGGGTTCAAGTCCCAACACCCACACAACAGCTCACAACCATCTGTAACCCCAGGTCCAGAGGATCCAATGTCTTCTTCTTTACCTTTTACCCGTCTTTATACTGGACATATGCTACACACACACATGTATACAGGCAAGACACTGCAACATGTTACATAAAAATAAATACATTTTTTAAAACTAAAATAAGCAAGAGAGTCCTTGGAGTGTCCCCAAAGGCGTAAGGTCATGTTCAGCCATTTTTCACCAACCTGTACTTACCACATAATCAACCCACTGACAGAAGCGTTTTCTGCTTTCTTTTGACAGCTGGCCCAGCCCCTTGAGTTCACTTTAACTTTGTCTCTCGTGCTTGGTCTAAACAAACTACCAACACATCACTGCTGATGTGACACCGTCTGAGAAGGGACGTTTTCAGAGTTACTGCATGTGCGCTATGCAAAAAGTCTTACTTTGCTGAATAATTTTGTTTATTATCCCCTGACTGTTTCTCTTGGCACTCTCCATCCCTTGCCTGTCTGCCCGATTTTCCTGCACACGCCCCTTCTGTCTAGATGTAGCAAACCACGGTTCTAAACCCATGTCTAGGCTCATGCACATCCTGGAGCTGGGAGAAAGCCCCCCTCAGTCCTTGGCTAAACTCTTCCAACACCCACTGAAATAACACCTCCAGGATGCTGTCTCCACACACGATTCCTTTTCAGTGGATGCCTATGTGTCTCCACTGCCCCCTCAGGCATCTACCATGCCCCCACCATGAGTTTTCCAAGGACAGAAACTCGCCAAGTGGTTGCGGTACTGAGACCACCGGCGTCACAGCGTGGTGACCGGCAAACCCTCTGAGATAGATGGCACAAGTGACTCCCACTCCCTCTCGTCTTGTAACTTATACCTGCTTACAAGTTTCATGGCTTCACCATCACCACCCACTATTCCCTGCCACAAACACCTCCCTGATTTGTCTGCCAAACAACCAAGATTGTCATCAAAATGAAAGAAGGGTAGGGTGGAGTAGGAAAGTTACTAAAAATGCCTGCTTTTTCTCATCCCTGCACCCATTACACTGCGAGTGAGAATCCCGAGGGGTTCTAGGGCATTCCCAGAGCCAAGGATCCAGCTGTGCCAAGGATCCAGGAAGCAGTCTCCCTGCCAGGGCTCGTCAGTGCTCTAAGGAGATTTCTGAGCATCTCCAAGAGGAAGCCATGCTAAGATGAGCTTCTGGTCCCGAGGGTCTGGTGTGAAGCCTATGAGTCTACACAGGGCAAGTCTAGAAACTTCCCCTGGCTGTAGAACTGCACCCCTGCTGCACTCGGAACTGTGCTATATTTGGCATTAGCATCCCCAGGGCAGGAGAGAAAGGACCTACACTTTGACATCACACAGACCAACTGGTGTACCGTCTGTGCGAGACAACTTTGGGTTGAGTTTCCTCTTCACCAAAATGTTGGCTGCCGTGGGGAGGAGAGTTAGACAGTAGTCCAGATTGCCATGGGACACTTAAGTGTCTGGGCTTTGGTTTCAGAAGGAGCTGACTGAGAAAGGCTCTTCTGCCTAACTGTATGCAAGCTGTAATTTAAATTAAATCTCTGAGCACCTCAGATGCCGGGCTCACCTATTGAATGGAAGATGACGATGCTGCTCCCGCAGGGCCACTGCATTAGGCACACACAGAGCAGTCCCAGCCCAAGGGATGGTAGTTGATGTGATCTGGCCAACCCTCTAGTGTCTGAGCCTTTTATATTGCTGTGGTAAAACACTGTGACCAAGGCTACTGATAGAAAAAAAGAGTTTATTTTGCTCTTATATTTTCAGAGGGCTAGAGTCTACTAGGCCAGTGTAGAGGTGGCCACAGAAGCGGCTGAGAGCCTGAATCTGGAACCACAAACAGGAAGCAGAGCACACGCTCTAAGTGGCAATAGTCTTTAGAAACCTCGGTGTCCAGTCTCCAGTGACACACTTTCTCCAGCAAGACCTCCTAATCCTCCCCAGACAGCCACCAACTGGAACCAAGACCACCACATACAGCTAGCAACATGGTTCCCCGCCCAGAGAGACATGCCCACCCCAAATATTTAGCTGTCTTTCCCTTTGCTTTTTTTTTTTTAATTGTTATTAAGTTTTAGCATCATTTGGAAAGAAAAAGGAAACATAATAGTAATTATAGAAATTCTACAAAAATTAGGAAGGAAATATGGCAAAAAAAAAAAAAAAGACAGAACGAAGGGAAGGATAGTTCAGAACTACCCTGTCAACAAAAGGCATCCGTTAGCAGATGATCTGTGCAATGGTGTTTGAAGTGTGTTCCCTCCGTGGCTTTCAGGGATCTGGCGAACAATGAGATCAAGTACCTCAGCAACTCCACCTTCCTGACCTGCGACGCGCTCACGGTTCTGTAAGTACACTGGGGCTTCCGTACAAGAGGAGCCCGTAGGCTGGGACGGTCGAGGAAAAACGCTGGCCACGGATTCCAAAGTACTGTTTTGTTTCCTTGACGTGAAAGTTCAGTAGCGGAGAGGGCGAGGGCACGGTGTGTTTATTTACCGTGAGGTGGAACCCTTTCCAGGAAGTGGCTAGGTCTGCCCCCCCCCCCCCAAGAAAGTGGGAACTGGTGCAATCTGATTAGCCATCTATTCCGCCGGGAGGTTCTGATTGCTGACTGTGACAGCTCTGGGGGGCGGGAAGAGCAGATGGCCTGGCCAATTGGCATGTTGGCATTGGTTAGATAAGAAACACAAGTTTGTGTTCTCTGTAAGTACTGTTTTCTAGAGATAGTAAGCATTCAGCAATGCTTGTTGATCGGAGAGGTCAACAAGAGAAAAAATAAGGGAAGAGAAAATTTTAAAAGAGACGTTTTAAACGTGATCAGAATCCAAACTTAACGTAGCTTCGCAGATCACACGCGGTGCCTGGATCTGCTCCCAGCAGTGTCCTCAGTAGGACAAGCCTCCTGGCTCCAGGCTCCAAGACAGAAGAGCATCCCGTTGAGCCCTCAAAGTAGGCTCCCTAAACCGTACCGGAGCAGTGGCATCTGGCAGGATCTGATTGTGACAGCTGGCGAAAATCCCCAATGCTGACTCTCACCATGTTTTACAGGTTTCTGCCTAGAAATCAAATTGGTTTTGTTCCAGAGAAGACATTTTCTTCATTAAAAAATTTAGGAGAACTGTAAGTAGCATGGTCTACTAGGAAGACTATGATTGCTTTCTTCCGAGATTAATAATCAACTTGATGAGTGAGACTGTTTTTCCACTCGGAACGATCCAACCTCTGTAGACTATTAGATAGTAAAAAACCAATTACGGAAATCCGCGTGATCTTGAAGTCAAGAGCGCATTAAAATCTGATGCTGGGGCTGACAGGGAGCCAGCCTGCCCTACTTTCTCTTTTGAATTCTCCTTTGAATCAATGTCATGTTATGCGTGTGTTGGGGGCTGGGTGAGCAGTCCATGGCTTCTTAAACACATGGATGGTATTTCTCTGCTGGCTGCGTGGTTAACTCCCAGTGGACGTGGAATGAGGAGAGACATGGTTGACGGACATGCTGTTAGCTGATGACGTATGACCAGAAGGATGAGTGTTCTTAGTACTCCTGAGAGATTATGACTTCTGTAGCCAGGGAGGCAAGTAGACATATGTACAATGAGGACAGACTCGTGGAAAATTTTCCAGGCAAGTCATATAACTTTCTCTGTCCAAATACACGTTTTATAGCTTTAAAGGCTCTGGAAAACATCTATTTAGCCATGAATTCATTGCTGCACACATAACTGAACCGTTGCAAGTTAAATTAAATCTGTCGTATGACACACAGGGCCGACTAGGATAAAGAGCTCGTCCTGCTGATGGGGACTTTAAAAGCACCACTGCCATTAAAGATCCGCTCCTCTGTTCTTTATGCCCCGCTCTGGAGGACTAGGGCTAATAACTCAACGAAGGTATTTGAAAATAATTCTAACAATTCCACAGAACTAAAGGGTATCATAAATAGAATCCAGAAATATTTTAAAGTGGCTCATAGAGACAATATTCCATATCATTTTGTGGCCGACAGCTTCCACAGCTCATTCAGAAGCGACCCCCCTGGTCCATTCCTGGTCAGACTCTGGCAAGGGCATGAGGATGTGTGTTACAGAAACCGAGGCAGACGCCCGGAGAGGGGAGGGGTTTATATAACATATGTGGAAACATATCCTGAATTTCCCCTCACTCCTCTTCTTACCCAGTAGAACCTCACCCACAAGGGGGAACAGGCAGCCATTTAAGAAATAACTGAAAATCTAGGCCTAGAGACACACCTTTAATACTTAATACTCAATGCTTAATTAGTACTAATTAATACTTACTACTCAATACTTAAGAGGCAGAAACAAGAGACCCTATCTGAAGAGAATGAGAGTAGGGAGAGAAAGAGATACGGGGAGAGGAAGAGATGGGGGCTGGGTTGCCGTTTTTTTTAAAACCACCGGTAATCCATTCCAAACCACGTGGCCTCGGAGAGCTACGAGAAACCTAGGAGTCGGCAGATGTAACGTGAAGAAGACATTTACGCATGAGTTTACATGTTGGTAATTCTACTGTTCAGGCATGATACCAAACTCGTCCCAAGGAGGAATAATCACGAGTACTCGAGGTCTCTGGTGCACCCCCAAAGTGTATATTTTACTTTGCTATGTAGGGTTTTCAAGGGCAGTTTCTCAGTGCGTGGAGCTCCCTGGCACCTGGTTCTTCGTGATGCTTCCCCTGGCCCAGGCACATCTGTGGCTGCCTTCCTGGGCCCTGATCCACGCATGCGCCTCCCACCTGCAGCGCTAGAACAGCGTTCCCTACTTGCAGAAGCTGAGGCTTAGGGGCCATGATCTCCCCTAAGTCAGTAGGTTCAGCCTTGGGCTATCAGTACCCTGCGCACACTGCACCTTCTTCACCTGGACTTGTGTTGCACGGCTTTTTCTCGGGTGATGTAAATTAGCGTCTTACCCCAAGCTGGGACCGTACCGACAGACCCAAGAATGATTTATTCAAAGTCATCTTTATTGATTAAACAAAATGAGTTATTAGAGATTAATTTACAGAACAATGGAGGGCTTCCCAAAAGTCGCCAGCTTCCAGGACACCAAGCTCCTGTCCTATGAGGCTTTGAGTCTGCAGCAGAATTGATGCAGACCTGTGTTCCAGGAGCCATCTAACATCAAAACAGCTGAGCTGAGCACAGGCTCAGCCAGCGTAGAGCACAGGCAAAAGTCGACTCTGGGAAAGCCGCATGCGCATGTGCGCATATATGCTCTGTCTTTGTCCTTCCTGGGGATTCTGTTTCTCTCAGCAAACACAGAGGCACCATGGGAAGCGAGACTTGCTTGGCTGCGGTCCACCATGTAGAATGCTAAATGGCAGTGTGCTGCAAATTCGGTTGATCTAGCTAGAATTTTCCATCTTTATGATAACAGCAACCGCACCAACAGCACGCCCTGGAGTTAGCCTCCTAACCCTCTGCTCTGTCCTAACGCTGTTTGCTCAGACCCTGAGCCCTGTTAGTGACTCTGAGGAACCTTCAGTTGCTCTCACCTGGTCCATGCACCACCACCCCCTTCCTCACCCACCTCTCCCGACTCTCTGCTTCTGAAGAGTAGTCATCCTGTAACCTCAGGCATCTTATCTGCTCGCCCACGCAGTGCTCCTGAATGTCAGAGCCAGCCTCTGGGGTGGGTACCTGGAATGTGATGTTTCCAGAAGCACACTCGGTGACCCCAGTGCTTCGACTGCTCTCTGGGAAAGAAGGCCTTGAAGCCTGCGCACAAGCTTAATATCTTGTATCCATGGACTCTCCTGGGTGCATTTCCTCTATATCTCCCCCGTGTTTTTGGTCTTCCACTCGTGTTGGATCACCTGTGGGTTCCTGAAGATAATACCTAATTCCAAGCATGGCTTGCTATATCTGTGCTTTACTCTTCTTATGTGAAATCTAAAACCAAACCCGGGGCTCTGTTTCAGTGCTTCCTACCTCCCATAGCCAAGACTGATTGCTCCGCCCCTTGTCATCCATCTTGTTTCTTCTTCTTTGATGGCGTAGTTGTATTTGTCCGTTTCCCGTCTCTGTCACGACATAGCAAAGGCTGGGTACTTTATAGAGAAAAGAGGTTTGTTTAAAGGCTGAAAGTCCAAGACAAGTCAGATTCACAAGTCACCCCTGGTGAGCACATGGTGAGGAGGCTGTGCGGCAGGGACCACGTGGTGAGACAGGGCGCCGAAGAGGTAGTCGGGAGTCCAGTTTGCTTTTTTTGTTTTTCAACGTACTCTCGCAGGAGCGACATGGAGTCCCACAAAACTACCTCAGGATTTCCTGAGGGTGTGCGCCCAGTAGTCTAACCACTCCTTACTAGGCCCTGTCTCTTGAAGGGTCCATCACCTCAAAGACCAAACCTCTCCTTGGTCCACTGGAGAGCAATGAGCCACTGGGGGGCAGATCCAAACCATAAATCAACTTCCTTAAGGAAAAAAGCTATATAATCATTTCTAGCTCCCCATACACATGCGCTTCCAGGGAACCTGTTCCCAGCACTCATATGGAAGCGCACAACCATCTGTAACTCCAGTTCCCAGGGATCTGACGCCCTCTTATGGTGGCTGTGAGCACTGCACCCACATGGTTTGTGTACATGCAGGCAAGACACCCGTACACGTTTTGATCCTTACTTATCCTTACTTTATCCTTACTTAGACAACTGTGTACAGGCTTCATCTTTGGCATAATCTCTACTCAGAAAGATGTTCTCGACCCTCCATGGATTTGCGGCTCCAATCACAGTGGATCTCAGCCAGAGTCTCTAGAGTCACTACCCTGTGATTCTTTCTAGATTTGACAAGGCTGACATATTTCATTAGAAATACTCAATTCCATGTGCGAAACAGTACCGTATAAGAATATATTTGAGCCACTAGGGAATGTAGCTCAGTGGCAGAGCACTTCACCAGCATGTATGAGGGAAGTCCTAGGCTTGATAGCCAGTAACAGGAAAGCAGGAGGTATTTAAAATGTTTAATTTATCCGCTCAAGATTGTCTGAGCAGATGCTGAGTGGCTGACACTCACTTAGATGAAATGCAAAGTAAATAGAAGATGCAAGACTTGACCTCAAAAGGATTAGTTGGATAAGCATTTGTGGAATAAGTTGGAACCACAGGCATGTGGATGATAGATGTTCACAGAGTGTGCTTCAAGCAGGGACTTACTCAGAGGTCTCAGAGCCAGAATGTGTTGGCCAAGGGGTGAGAGGACATTCCAGGCAGGAACTGGATGAGCACGATGCCACACAACCTGCCCGTGATGAAAGCATAGCTCTCGGCCGACTAACAGTCACGTGTGTCACGAGTTTGCAGCCTGGTTGAACTGGATTCATATTTTCCGTCGCATCAAGGGGTGGGGGATGCTCGCTATGGGAAGAGAGGCCCGTGCCACTTGGGCCTGGTGTAACTGATCTTGGTTCTCACTGTCATCAACAGGGACCTGTCCAGCAATATGATAACTGAGCTCCCTGCCCACCTTTTCAGCGACCTGCGTCTTCTCCAAAAGCTGTAAGTTACCCGCCTCAGCATCAGATATTACTGGCAATGTCTTAGCCTTCCAAAATAATAATAACAGCCGTACTTATCCTCCTCCCTTCCTCGAATGGTTAAAAAAAAAGGAACCTGTCGTCCAACCCTCTTCTGTATGTCCACAAGAACCAGTTTGGAAGTCTCAAACAACTTCAGTCTCTGTAAGTAAATCCCTCTGGTCGTGTCTGTCCTTGTTGCTGTGAGGCTATCTTGCTTAGCCACGTATTCGATTCTAAGTGGGCATTTCTCATGCTGGAGCAGGCGTCCTCGGAGGCATCCCCAGGAAGTCCTGACCATCGCTCTCCACTCTCAATGAGCAAGTAACTCGGGGCAAAGCTGCCGTTCCGGCCACTCAGCGTTCCAAGCTGCGTATACAATCACCATCCCGAGAACTGGGCTCCTAGGGAAAAACCCAATCCCATAATCTTCACAAAGAATTAAATTTATAATGATTTTGTTTCAGAAAAGATTAACAAAAAAACAAATTCTCAGAGACTTTCCTTTTTTCCCCGTCCCCTCTTCCTAGAGAAATTATAGGATAGAAATTGATTTTTACTTTTTAATGAATTTTTAAAAAAAATTCCACAAAGGTGAAAGTTCAAACATTTGGTGTTGTTGGGTATTTTACAATTTTCAACAAACTTGGATTTTGTGGTACCAAAAATTCTATCAAGTATTCTTTAACTTTTATTTCCTTTCCCTGGGATGACCATTTGTTGACTAAAGCTTATTTGTTTTGGCCAGAAACCATATTATATTACCTTATTTCAGCCTAAAACATTTTTCCTTTGACTCCAAAGACCAATGTTTTTGTTATGTTTTGCTTGCTTGAGATAGAGCGCTTTTGCTTGTTTGTTTACTTTTCTGAGACAGCATCTCCCATAGCCCAGGATAGCCTCAAGCTTACTATATAGCTGAGGATGACCTTGAACTTGTGATCCTCCTGACTTGGCCTCCCCAGTGTTAAAGTTACTGGCCTGTTCCACCACACTGGAATTCTTCCAAAGACTAATCTTCAACATCACATTTCTTTTTTGTTAAGTAGATTTCTATTAGAAAGTAACGCAAGAGTCTGTGGTCTTTTAGCCGGTCCTAGTGAGCATCTATAAATTTATTATTGCAATCTTTTAAAGATGTATTTTATTACTTACTCATTGTGGGGGCAGGTATATGGACATGCAAGCTACTGGCTTTGGAGGCCAGGGGAGGGACTCGGGTCTCCACAACTGGAGTCCCAGATGCTGAGCCCCCATGTGGGTACTAGGAAGTGAACCTGGGTCCTCTGGGAGAGCAGCCAGTGCTCTTAACCACTGAGCCAGCTTTCGAGCCTTATCCTGTTATTTTTAAACTTAACAACAGATTTCAGGCTGTGGACACGATTCTTCTCTAGGTGGACAACGCTACCTTAGTTCGTCATATATACTCAATTCCTTGTGCAAAGCCGTCCTCTACAAGAAGATATTTAACCTGCTGGGGAATGATGCCTCAGTGGCAGAGCACTTGCCTGGCGTGAGGTCCCGGTTCACTGCACACGTTTCTAAAAGGAAAACTATCTAGTGACCGCACGATCCCTTTCTGATAGTAACTGTTAGATCCGCAGCCCTCTCTTTGTGCTCTCGTGCCTTTATTGTCTGATTGTTTCTAAGACTCACGGTACGCGAACTGGACGTCAGCTCACACACTGCGCTGTCTCATATACGGGATGTAATGGCAATGACAGGACCCACATAAAATACCAATAGTGACAAGCAGGGAGAAAGACAGAGAGTAGACGAGAAGAGGCCTTGTAGAAAGGCCTCGGGGTGTTTTCGCAGAGGGATCAGATAGTGATTCTGTAGCATCAGTGTCTCTTCAAGTTTTAATTCTGGTCTAGAGAGCAATGGGACTCCCTGTGTAGGAGCCACGGGGGGCTGAGGAAAACTCAAAACCACGTTGCAGAACCTTCGTTTGGATCAACCAAAAGCAACAAGATAAAAGCCTGGTTTTTTTCTTAAAAGGCATCTTCCAGTCTCCTGCTGCAAGCAGAAGATTCTTGCTGCTTTATGTTGTCTTTTCCCTGTTTGCTTCCGGAGAGATCTGTGGCTCTTCGTTCACACTGTCCTGAAGGGGTCTCCGAGAACCATACTTTTAAGAGCTCTGGGATAGATTCAGAATGTCTGGATGCCTGCTGGAGCCCTTTGAAGATGTGCTACAGAGCCTGGAGGGATAATGTGAATGATGCTTTTCCTGGGTCTGAGTAAATGTTAGTCCTGAGCAGCTGAGTGATTCTCTTCCCGCTGCCTCTGTGGCTCCACTCTAAAGACACACAGGCCAGGGAGAAATCTTCAAATCCAGACTTCCATCAGACTCACTTTAATGGTGTTTTCAGGTTGGCAGTACTAGCTAGGGAATGAAACTCTTGAGCTTCGATGGCAGCATTGATTAAATCAAAGTATAAGAATAATGTTATACTCATGTCACACAGCACAGCCAGTGGTTGATTTTATTTATTTATTTTTCCATCTATCTATCAATCAACTATCTATGTGTCTACCCACCCATCCACCCACCCACCCATCTATCTATCATCTATCTATCTATCTATCAATCATTTCTTGGGCTGGAAGTTAGAACCTGGGGTTTGTCAGGCAAGCATGTAACCACTAAGCCACACTCCCCTAACCCCTTGCCATTTCAAAACTAAAGTGTTATATCAGAACAGAATTCTGCATGTAAGTGGCACAAGAGCTCCAGCTTATAGGCGATGTCGCCATCCATGATAATTTTTCTCAGAATGTCTACTGTGAAATTTTTAACCACATTTGAATTGGCAACATAAAATTTCAAAGCATCCGACTTAAGATGTCAGCAAAAGCTGAAATGATTTCAAAGTTTAACTCTGAAAACATTAAACCTATTGTGTATATTTTCCAGAGACCTAGGAAGGATAGAGATTCCAAACATAAACACAGGAATGTTCCAGCCCATGAGGAACCTCTCTCACATGTATGTATGCATGGTGAATTCATTCGCATATTCTCATGCTCGACTGTCAATTATCGCTGAACTGTGTTTGAATTGCAACAAACGTCTTCTTTCCTCTTGAGAACTTTTTAATCTTGTCACCTTTGGTCCCTGTCAAATAGAGTTCAATGTAATGATGTGCCGGCATGAATGACCCTTCTCTCTGGAAACACGATGTTTATCCAATTGAGGCCCAATAAGAGATCAGGGTACCAGAATGCCACATATTACATCCAATGAAGTCACTGGCTAAAGGGTACTCAGGAGACCTGGACACATTAATTCACCTCACATGAGTGAGCAGTCGGCTGCTCTAAGCTTTGGGCTATGTAGGTGTTCCAGGTGTTGTTTCTCTTATTAAGTGCACTGCAAAACGGAGGTAATTCATCTTTATCGTAGTTCTGTTAAGTCACTTGAATATATATTGGCTAAAGTGCACTGTGTAAGTTGTGTACATGAATGTGTTTTTGTAACATGATCATTTCTCTATCAACTGTATATAATCTCTATGTTCCTAATTTCAAAATTAACCATTGTCATCCACAAAAATAGGGAGAAATCGATGTAAGAATCCCAAGTTGGGTGCAGCCAGTCGATGAGAGTGTTGATGTGAATTCAGGTGCTCTTTGGGGAGAATACTTGGTTATCTCTATGCAGGAGGCATGGTGCCTCACGGACAGGTGTTCAGTGCGTGTCCGCGTGCTTTGTTCATTTCTCTCTCTGTGGCACCGTTAGATAAATAAGTAATGAGGCTCTCGTTTACTTGCTGCAGGCAGAAGGTGAGTTTCTCTTAGACTAGAGAAATCTAGCCGTTTCAGGATTCCGTAAAGCTGTCTTCCTAAATGCCTAAGTCAATGCCGTGCAGGGACCAACAGAGTCAGCTTAGCTCCATCCCTGCTGAGAGGCTGGCTCTCTTCTCCTTCTTTGCTCTGCACTTGTTGAGACATTCCTACCTCCTTACCCCATCCCTCCCACCTGCCCCTAGTCGCAGTGGGAGAGCCAACATGGCTGTCTCTGAAGAGAATGAACATAATGGCATCCTAAAAGAACCAAGGGGCCAAGTTGGTGCCAGGAGTCTAGGGCAGGGAAGGAAACCAATGAAGTTGGATATCAAACTCCTTTAAGTGGATGCCAACTGCTGGACCGTAAGCCGCTGGGGTAGAACCTGCCCTGTATGTCTCCCACCCACCCAGCACTGGACAATCCATCATCCTTTTGCTGATCCAGAAGTGTTTGTAGAGTCCTTAGCATCTGACAGGCACCCAGTGATGCCGTGGACGTGGTGATGAGAGATATGAAAAGTGTCCCAGGGAACTTTCATTCAGCTTTGGAATCAGAGCAAATGAGCCCATAAGTAAATGTCTATTAAATTGCGCGAAGATCTGTGAAACAAAATAGACAGATGAAGGGTTTGGATGGTCAGTCGTGTGGCGTGTGAGCAAACCCGAATACATCCAAAGGAAAGGCAGAGTCGAGGCTCTCAGAAAGGGAGGGGCCTGGCTTGCCTGGGTGTAGAAGGCCGTTGTGCCCGGGTGGAAGGAGGCCAGGCGTGAAGGGTGGCCATGAACGCAATGTTAAGAGGACTCCATAGGCATCATTTAATTTGCTGATGTGAAAACCGAATCGAGAGATAGTAAAAGTGTATTTAGTTGGAAGAAACGAGTAGAGTAATGGGCTGTAAGGCACAGTAAAAGAGTATGAACAGAATCGGTGCTAAGGGAGAAAGCCTAAACACACAAGTGTAGCGTGTGGCCATAAACCAAATGAGCTGGTCCCTTCCAACCCTCACGTTTGCCATGCCCAGACTACAGATGCGTCTATCACAAGCAAACCTTCATTCCCCTCTAGAACTTAAGTCCTTTGAAGAAACCCTGATAAGAGCTCTGTGTTTAAGATGACCACTTCTCCTTCCAACTCCAGCAAGACTCAATTTTCCTAGCCTCCAACACTCCCCTCTTACGAGAACATGGAGAAGGCTAGATACCCAGTGTTAACTGAGAATTGTTATTTGTGAGTTGTAGGTTCCTTTCAGTGAAAGCCTGGGATGTTGGCTAGAGATCAATTTTGAGACAGTGATTTGCCTTTTAGGATACCCAATGAGGATTAGAACACCCGTATCCAGTATGTCTGGGGATGGTAGTGGAGCCCCCGACCCTCAGAGCCCTGTAGCCTCCCACTCTTGACTCTCTCCAAACACAGCCGCACACTCCTGTGTCCCGTACGGTGCTAGTCTCTAGCACCGCCTAGGCTAACACGTTATTTCATAGTAATACCTCACAACAGTAAACACTCTAGCGAAGTCCCAGCCCCTACTTCCCACCTGTAGCCCCGGTAGGAATTCTAGAATCACCGCTGTCAAATGACTCTCTTCTTTTTCTCCTTTTGACTTCAGTTATTTGAAAACCTTTCGATACTGCTCCTATGTTCCCCATGTCCGAATCTGTATGCCCTCGACTGACGGCATTTCTTCATCTGAGGACCTCTTGGCTAACAGTATCCTCAGAGTGTCTGTCTGGGTTATAGCTTTCGTTACCAGCGTTGGGAATTTCCTTGTCATTGCTGTGAGATCTCTCATTAAGGCTGAGAATACTACTCATGCTATGTCCATCAAAATCCTTTGTTGTAAGTATGTTTCTTATATGAATAGAATGCATTCTCTGGGCTGATTTTATATATGTGTGTGTGTGTGTGTTTGTATATATATATATATATATATGTATATATATATATTATATATATATGGTTGTATATTTGTTATATACAGGATTATATAGTCAACAAATATCCTTCAATCCAAATTAGCCTTGGTGGGCAAATATTTTTTTTCTAGGCGTGAACAGACTCTTTGTGATTTTTAGGCTACAGGCTCTTAGCGTGATACACAGCCCTGGCCGTCCTGTCTCAGAAATGAAATCACGGATCAATGCGTGAGAGCTGGAAGATGGAATGGGTTTTGAGATTTGTAAACCAAGTTCAATTTGTGATTAATTTCAATAGCAAAAGCTCACATGCCTAACAGGCTCAGATTCTCCCCTCCTGCCGCTATCAGTGAAAGAATTGCCAGATATTCCTGTTAATCACCAACGTTTTATTAATTATACAAGCGGAACGTATTTCCATTTAAGTATTAGCTTAACAGAAAACGTTACCGTTTTTCACCCTTTTAACTTGAAAACACAGCAGGTCCGTTGGCTTGTTTGTAGTCTGGTAGGCAGTTACATCAGTTCATTTAAAACAGGAAGAAGGATCTAGGGAAATACAAGGAGAGAAGCTGAGCACAGCTGGTGGGTGCTTGGGTCCCCGCAGGTGCCGACTGCCTGATGGGGGTGTACCTGTTCTCGGTGGGAGTTTTTGACATCAAGTACCGAGGGCAGTATCAGAAGTACGCGCTGCTGTGGATGGAGAGCGTACCCTGCCGTCTCCTGGGCTTCCTGGCCATGCTGTCCACCGAGGTGTCCGTGCTGCTGCTGACGTTCCTGACCCTGGAGAAGTTCCTGGTCATCGTCTTCCCTTTCAGCAACCTGCGCCTGGGCAAGCGCCAGACCGCCGCAGTCCTGGCCAGCATCTGGGCGGCGGGATTCCTCATAGCGGCTGTGCCCTTCACCAGTGAGGACTACTTTGGCAACTTTTATGGAAAAAATGGAGTCTGCTTCCCACTTCATTACGACCAAGCAGAAGATTTTGGAAGCAGAGGGTACTCCCTTGGAATTTTCCTAGGTAAATTTTATTTTTCATTTCCCACACAGACAGCGCGGTCTTTCTAGAAATGACGTCAGCCATCACACGTGGATCTGTCCCGGCAGAAAACAAACAACGTTCCTGACCTGTGCTTTGTAGATGTTTAGTACTAAACTTTTTATGGCAGGGATTTAGTGTGGAAACAGCGATGTACTCTTAGGACCCTTGGGTGATTTTTGTTAATTGCCCCTCGTTCTTTTTTGCTTTTCGTTCACAGTGGCTGTGACCTGGAAAAATTCTAATTTAGTGTCTAGTGCTGAAACCCTACCAAATTACTCAAAGTCCTCTAAATTTTGTTTAACCATTTAGTTAAAACTTTTTTTTTTTCTGTTTTGGTTTTTTGAGACAGGGTTTCCCTGTTGTAGCCCTGGCTGTTCTGGAACTCACTCTGTAGACCAGGCTGGCCTCACACTCACAGAGATCTGCCTGCCTCTGCCTCCAGTGCTGGGATTAATAAAATTCTGGAAACCCAGGAGCAGATTATCTAAGCATCCGCAGATCTGTTGCCTTTTGTAAACGCAGCCCTGGAGGCACATACGCTCAATACGAACCATTTCCAGCTTTCGTAATTCCCTGACTTTTTTTTTTCCTTAGAAATGATGATCCTGGATTTTCTGTTATAAATGAGTGACGGACTCAGACCTTAACGTTATTTCTTTTTATTGTGTTAGTTCTGCTTGCGATGAAGGCTGTTCCCGCAGCCTTTCCTTACCCAGGATACATCATTAACACACTGTCAACATAGAACGCCTTACCTTGAACTATATTCTTACCCCTCCCACTGCCTTTGACAGCAGTCTTCCTCTCCCCGTGTTTATCGGCCTGCCAGCCCTGTCACAATTGCCCTGGCCATGGAACCAGCTGTTTCCCTCTGATCTGAGACCAGCAATGCCCCAAACTACTTTTCAAGTTCAAACAAGTCGCTTTAAAGTCACCCTGGTGTGGCCCTAACCTCTGTCCTCATTTGTCTATCTGTTCCTTCTCCTTGTGTGAAAAACAGAACTCTTTCTCCTCAGACGCCACTCGGGTTTGGTAGCCGTGCGTTCATAAGTATGTTCCTCCCAGGACACCATAGACGGTGCTTCCTCTGGGCTCATTTCTTCACAGCTCCTTGTGCAGGTGAACTGAGACCTTCTTCATGTACACGCCTGTGCAAACACATGCACTCAGCGCACCTATCCACTGCTGTCTGCTCTCTGGGTCACCGATGTATTGAGCATTGTCTGTGGTCTGTACACAATATAAAGAACTAGTGATATGCCAGCCCCCACTCTCACAGACATTACAGAACAGAAAGCAGGATACGGACACCCCAGGGCCATCCTCATCACACAGGCTGACAAGAAGCACCATGGGGGAAGAGTACAGCATGTCCTGGGGGCCCCACATCTGAGGACCAGGGAAGGCTTCTAGGAGAAATGAAGCCCCAGGGATGAGGAGACACAGCCAAGTGGAAACAGAGGATGCTGGGAGTGGGAGCTGTGTTCCAGAAAAAGCCAGGGGATTCAGAGGCCCAAAGCCAAGGGTCAGGCCCAGTTTTAGTGCTAAGGAAGGCTGATGTGGCTGGATCTTATTGCTAAGGTGCGAGGCTCTGCTAGAATGGGTTAAGCATCTGCCATGGATCATTTTATTTTATGCCAAGCTAAACTTTCTGACATGAGGCCTCACTCAGACCAGAGCTATAAAATTCTATTGTATGGCCATATAGTGAGAGTTCATGGAATATGAGATGCTGTGGGTAAAAATAACCTTGAGTTTGAAGTATTTCTCCCAGCCATTACCACAAAGCCTTCCGCACAGTCTAAATTCACATTAAGGATGTTTTTAGCAACTCTGGAAATATATGCAAATTTTATGCTTATTAAAAGGAATTTGATAATCACTGTTTGGGATTTTTTTTATTACAGAAAGACTAAAGGAACCAAAAAAAAAAAAAACAATCAGTGCTATAGGGGACATCTGTGAAACTATTTGCCCCTAAAGAGTGATTCGTTTAGTTGTATTTTTAAAATTTTTATTTCTTTTCTAAATTGAGTTTAGAGAGTTCTGAACCACAACAGTTTAAATCACTGTGAGCAACCTAAGCATAAGTAAAGAAAAATACATGTTTCTTTTATGTGTTATATTTATTTAAGTGCCAGAAACATAAAGCGCGTGCTCGGAGGCGATTATATTCTTGATAAGTTCTAAGACTATTTTATTCATATGTACAGGATAAGGAACTAAGACTGTGAGTTATCTACTTTTTAAGACACACTTTATAATTACAGTAATGCCTTAAGGGTTGAGTCTCCAGGAACTAAAAACAAAACCAACTGTGTGTGTGTGTGTAGAGAAATAGATAGATAGATAGGTAGAGAACACGAGAGCATGTTTTTCATGTTCTAGAAAAGCCGTTTTGCCAAACTTGGTGGCACATGCCTTTAATCCCAGCACCAGGAGGAAAAGACCAGCAGATCTCTGTGAGTTCCTGGCCACCTAGGGCTGCATAGTGTGACCTTGTTTCAGAGGATAAAGGGAGAGAGAGGAGAGGGAGGAAAAGAAACATGAGGAGAGGGGGGGAGAGAGAGGAGAAGAGAGAGAGAGAGAGAGAGAGAGAGAGAGAGAAAAGAAGCAGAAAGGAAGAGAAAGGCAGTCTTGATTTCTTGATTCATGGTGTTCTAGATCTGAATTTCCAGGCCTAATTCTTCATAAAGAACTTACACCTTTGAAATACCCTTTTAAGGCTAATCAAAAACCAACTCTTAATCTTATGTCTCAAACTCGGGAAGTGCAGCTACGTACCTCCGTGCTCACAGGAAAGGATGCTTCTGAGAAATGCCAGACGCTGTATTAGCAGCAGCGTGGCTGATGCTTCTCCGCTGACTTCACACTGAGATGTAAGACTTCAAAGGTGTGCTTTTCCCAACAGGTGTGAACTTGCTGGCTTTCCTCATCATCGTGTTTTCCTACGTCACCATGTTCTGCTCCATTCAGAAGACAGCCCTTCAGACCGCAGAAGTCAGGAACCACATTGGCAAGGAGGTGGCCGTTGCTAACAGGTTCTTCTTTATCGTGTTCTCTGATGCCATCTGCTGGATTCCTGTGTTTGTCATTAAAATCCTGTCTCTCCTTCGAGTGGAGATACCAGGTCAGTCTTTTTCCTCATTGCCAGGTACGCTTGCCTTCTTGGGCCCTTCGTCCGGCAAGGCCAGAGTCTAGGAGAGTGTATTCCACATGGTAAATTCTCCATGAATGCCTATGGTGTCAATACAAAGAATGATGGCCCCCACCCCAGTGTTTATCATTAATATTCTAAGGTGGGCAGTGGTGTGTGTGGTCCGGTGAAACAGAGTAAAAAACTGAAGCAAGAGAGAAAGTCTAAGCATCTTGCTTCTACCTGAGATGACTAGTGGTTCTTAGTCAAGAATATGAAAGCTAGATAGATGATAGATAGATAGATGATAGATAGATGATAGATAGATGATAGATAGATAGATAGATAGATAGATGATAGATAGATGATAGATAGATGATAGATAGATAGATAGATAGATGATAGATAGATAGATAGATAGATGATAGATAGATGATAGATAGATAGATAGATGATAGATAGATGATAGATAGATAGATGATAGATAGATAGATAGATAGATGATAGATAGATAGATAGATAGATGATAGATAGATGATAGATAGATAGATAGATGATAGATAGATGATAGATAGATAGATGATAGATAGATAGATGATAGATAGATGATAGATAGATAGATGATAGATAGATGATAGATCGATAGATTAGACAGACACATACATAGATAGATACATAGACACATACATACATACATACACAGGTACACAGATTCCCTGGTTCCACCAGAACCTCTGGATTGGTTCCTGGGGGTCAAAGCATACACAATAACATTCTGCCCAATTCCCCCAGGATGCCCACACCCAAAGAGAACCACCACCCCCATCCCATAGTCCTCACCATGCAACGTCTTATTGGGCTCTGAAGCGCGACATGACTTTTGGAAACAGCCCAACCCAGCACACAGCCATACTTCACAGAGAAAACCACGTTTCATTGGTTTGAATTTCACCTGAATCCCTTTCTAAGATCTATAGATCACCGCTGCTGGGAGCCACCCAGGGATTTCTCCTCACTCTTACAGGGAGCTTGAGTCCCTCTTCTGCTCACGGCCTATAAGCATGTCCACCTGAAGAACTGATCGTGGTGGCAGTTATGTCTTGGTCATTGTGACACTCCAGAGTCCAGCACATGAAAAGCCCCAATGCACACATGGTAAACAGCTCTGAAGAGCTCTCTTCCTCCGGATTGTGCAGTTATGCGAGGCCTGGTCAGATGCCCCATTGTGAAGTGCCTTACCAGGCACAGTAACCCCTCATGGCTTGATGTTCGCATGCAGCGTCACGTCCGTCAAGCCATGGGAAACGTGGAACCAGGGGAGGTCGGGGCTGAGCACTTGGGAGACTTTGTTGGTCTGGGCGGGGAATGCAGATGCTGTAACTATTGGCTGTCAGCTCACGGGAGGAGATCCAGCCGTATGTAACAGAGTTAATTAAAGATGGTCACAGATGTGCCCTTGAGTGATCTTCAATCTGTGACGCCTACCTGGACAGCTCAACTCTTTCATCAGACCACTTCTAATTCAATAGGACCAAACTGTCCATTGGCTTCACAGAATGAAGTTCAGATGTGGGGTTATCTTCTGCAATACCTCTTACCTCTCACCCCACACTTACGTATGCTGTGATCTAAGCCCATAGCCGTGGTGGGCTTTCTCTTTTGTGCGTCTCTGATACGACGTTAACATTTGCTGGGTTTTCTTCCACTTG
Source organism: Cricetomys ansorgei (assembly GCA_026225945.1). Taxonomy (NCBI): domain Eukaryota; kingdom Metazoa; phylum Chordata; class Mammalia; order Rodentia; family Nesomyidae; genus Cricetomys; species Cricetomys ansorgei. The sequence goes on from JAMJFZ010001797.1 coordinate 2,200,618, forward strand.
GAGCATACTCTCAAGAGGTAAGAGTCTAGTCCACTAAATACATCTCTTCCTCAAGGCTCGATGCAAGTTCTCGCTCCTCAACGGAACCGTTCTAGGCGTCAGCCGGCCCACTTGCTTAACATCCACAAGGTCTTGTGGAAAGGTGGAAACCTTACTTGTTAGCTTCGCCTGAGCCGGCTCACGCCAGCTACTGCTTTGAATGCGTCCATTGCTCTCTTAAAGTTATAAATTCCAGAAGAGTTGGGAGAGAACCTGTCTTATTCATCTTCACATTTTCCACTGAACCTTTTCAAATCATAATGTTTAGTAAATGAAAACTCAGCTGCCATGCCGTGAGCTGCCCTAGGGAGAGTCGTGTATCAGGAACATACCAGGCTGCCAACCAGTGTGTGAGCTCGGTGGGGAGCCTTTCTCGGTGGCTTAGGGAAGCTGGGACTGCCCAGGGATGGTGGAAGAGATGACGATTTGTCTCCTTCTGACTCCTGTCTTCACCCCTGTCCTTGCCCCAGACACTTCTCCTGGTTGTGGGGGAAGGACACAAAGGACTCTTAGTGTGTGTTTCCTGTTCCTATCCTGACCCACTCACTGGTCTGTTATGGTAACATTGCTTCACTGAAGTGATTTTTAGATAGCTCTCTCTCTCTCTCTCATGGCCTCCATGTTCTACAGGGCTGTTAACTCCCTGAGGCTGTATCCTTTTCTAACTTCTTGATAACAAAGCATTCCATAAATTTTTTTCCCCATCAATCTGGAGGCTGGCTAGCCAATATCAAAGTGTCTTCAGGTTTCATTTTTCCCAAGGCCTCTTGTATTGTCTTAAAGATGGCCGCCATGTCCCTACCTGTGCTTTCTTTCCTCTGTGTTCCCACTCAAGGTATCACCTCTCCTGTCCAGTTGCTCTTGAACAGACACCAATCAACTGAGAACAAGACCCACACTGCTAACCTTAACTGAATTTCCTTATTTCTTAAAAGGCTCTGTCTTCAAACTTAAGTCATATTCAGAGATGCTGGCACTTTGGCACTCATGGGATTTTTGTTGGTTTGTTTGGTTGGTTGATTGGTTGGTTTTGTTTTTTGTTTTGTTGTTGTTTTAATTTGTTGAGATGGGCTTTCTCTGTTGTAACTCTGGCTGTCCTGGAACTCACTCTCTAGACCAGGTTGGCCTTGAACTCACAAAGATCTGCCTGCCTCTGCCTCCCGAGTGCTGGGATTAAAGACATGTGCCACCACTGCCTGGCTCTGGTTTTGGTTATGTTGGTGGATAAATGCATAAAAATATATTCAACACTGAAAGTATAAAACCCAATGCAAAGCTCCATAGACCCAGAAAGTTACTCTAACTCTAGCTGTTCATTGAGATGTACAGATTTGGGGTCTAATTAATTTCAGTGTGAGTTTTTTATTTTCTAACAAGGCCCACTTTTAAAATTAAGTCAATAAAAATAAGAAAAAGTACCTTCGTATAGAAATACATAGTTCGCAAAATACTTTCAGAATATTTCTTGCTGTTTTGTCTTATAACAATCTAAATTTGGTCAATGAAACTCAGAAAAAAATAAGTAGTAAAACTTCGAACTCGTTACTCCGCCAATATACCAGGCAGCTCCCATATAAACATCAGCAGCCGCAGTGTGTTGTGGGTATTTTATGTCTATTTAAGTCAGTATCCTCAGTCTACCGACACGGCCCAGTCGTAAGCACTTGCCCGGCATGCACGCAGCGCCGGGCTCTGACGTCAGCGACGCAGAAACAAACCGCCCACGTCACGGTCTGTCCTTCTCACACTGTTTCTTTCTGCAGGCACCATCACTTCCTGGGTCGTGATCTTTTTCCTCCCGGTGAACAGCGCCTTGAACCCGGTCCTCTACACTCTGACCACCTCCCTTTTTAAGGACAAATTGAAACAGCTGCTGCACAAGCATCGGAGGAAATCGATTTTTAAGATTAAAAAGAAAAGCTTATCTACCTCCCTTGTGTGGATAGATGACTCCTCTCTTAAACTTGGAGTTTTGAACAAAATAGCCCTCGGGGACAGTATAATGAAGCCAGTCTCCCCGTAGTGGTTTTGGAACACTGGACTTTGAGGACACTACCTAACACAAGGTACAATTTGGGGAAGATGGCGTCTGAGACGGTCTCCATCTTGACCAGCAGCCTCCCTTGCAGCACCAGGGACACAGTGGAATACGGCTGTTGGCCCTGCATCCCAGGGATGGCTCTACGGCACCGGAAGCCTCTCCTCCCCACCCGCCCGCGCCTGGCATGCACAAGTGAATCCATGCAGGCTGACGTATGGTGGATCTCCGGGTAGTCGGCACGGCTGCCTACCCACGGCTGCCCTCAGGTAGCCACTGCCCAGGCCTTCTTTACATTGATTGGTCGCACTGTCCGTAAGTCTGCGCATCCGTGACATCCTATTCCGTATGGCCAGCATGACACAGATGAACATCTTTTCCCTTGCTCTTTCAGTAGCAAATGAAAGCCTCAGCGTCTTGTCAATGCTTTGGGCAGCTTCTGCAGGCTGCTGGAATAGTGACTTTGCATGCAGTTCTTTACACCAGAGTGTCATGCCTAATGTGACCAGGCGGCCAGGAGGCATGCTGCGGGAGCCTAGAACCATTCGCCTCTTGGCTTCTATTAAAGCTCAGAAAAGCTGAAATCTTAAATGTTTTTCCTAAAGTTACCCAGGGAGCAAAGAAAAAAAAAATCGGGCATCCAGACTTCCCCAAACAGCAAGAATTTTCAAGTGCTTTAGAACCGTATTTTCTATTGCTGGTAAGTTCTCTTTTCATTTAAGATAGAGACAAGGAGAGTTCAGAGAGACTTAAGGAGACGGTCTGATCCGGGGCCATTTGCTTAGTTGTACAAATTCTCATTTCTGCACTTTGGACTTGTTTTGTTGTAAGAAAACAAAATGTTTATGAAAACCTGAACGCTAAAGTTTCTATGTGGGGATAAAGAATCCGATGAATAAATTTATATTTTGCATTTGTCTGTATGTTACTTTAAGCCTGACGAGGAGCATGGTGGGTTTGCGGATGGCCGAGTGCATCTCTCCAGCATCACTTGGAAGCAGGGTGCTGTCTGTCAAGCAGACGCCTTACATTCCTGGTCGTCCCCTGTTGCCAAAGCAGGAAACAGCAAGTGAATTTTGTCACCTCCTCTCCCCTCTTGCTGAGTTCCTTGGAGGAGACAGAATGCAAGCATCTATCTGAGCACACCATGTCCCCTTTTCTACAGGGTGCGCAGATTATTCTTCTACCCAGTAGTATCCAAAAAAACATCAAAGTTTAAGTATCACGGTTATCCTGGTTTATTTACTATCTGACACTGACTAAAATCATAAAAACTAAAAGCATAAACTTAATAGAGACAGACTAGACCTTAGGTCTAGAATACTTCAGTTTTGACCCAAAAGTCTTTGTTTAGTTTTTGTCAACTTGACACAAACTGAGAAGAGGAAACTTAACTGAGGAAGTGACTTCATTCGACTGGCCTCCTGGGTGTGTCAGTGGGGCATTTTCTTGATTGATTATCGATGTGGGAGGGCCCCCTCCGTCTTGATTGGGGATGGATGTGGGAGCCCCCCCCCCCGCCACTGTGGGCGGTGCCATCCCCAGGCAAGTAGGCATGCTCTGTATATGAATGGCAGCTGAGCAAGCCACGGAGGGAGCAAGCAGTAAACCGCGATCCTCCGTGGTCTCCGCTTCAGTTCTTCCCCTGAGTTTCTGCCCTGGCTCCCCTCCATAGAGTGCAATGTAGAAGTATAAAATAAAGTGAACTCTTCCGTCGCCAAGTCATTTTCCATTCACATCGACACCGAAGCAAACAAGAACATCACCCAGGAGTCTCTGAGGCCCACAGTCATCAGTGTCCATGCTGTTGTTCGTGGTGGAGGGCCTGAGACACTGAGAAGGTCCCAGCAAGCCAGCAGTGTTATGGGGAACTGGGAGCCACCTAGGAATCAGCAACCTGACAATGTAGCATTGAGTTAAAGCTGACAGTTTAGTGATTTACAGTCTTCTTCTGTACTTTCACATGGGTAGAAAAACCATTACAAATATGTCTGCTTTTGGAAAATAATTCCCTCTTGTCTGGGTTGAATGAGACCTTTTGTTAGTGCAAGCCTGTCTGCTAAACCTGGATTTCTACGTGGCTGTGCAAATAACTTGTGGACTTGGGAATCAGTTTCTTTGACAATCCAAATACCAGGCAGATATCACCTCAGCATCTGAGAAGGGCTAGCCTGTGCCACCTCTGAGAGGGAGACGGCCAGGTTGAGCCATCTACTCCACATTCACACAGTGCTTCTGTGTGATGGGCGTCTTCTCCTGAAGGGACGGACACGGCCCTCAGAGGTCTACAGGAGTCTCACACAGGG